>JAVTVY010017119.1:0-66408 GCA_036873755.1 Hanleya hanleyi | reverse complement strand
GAGACCCCACAACCCTTACCGTAAATGCATAGAAGTGGGTTTCCCAGTAGGATAAACATTGAACCTATACCCCAGTATGGGTCTATATGGGGCTCGGTGACTTTTTTTCAAAAATTCACCGATTCGCACGGGGACACTTCCTATCATGTTCTAAATGACGAGATGAGTAAAACGAGACCCCACAACCCTACCGCAAATGTATAGAAGTACGTTTCCCAGGGGGACAAACATTGATCCTATACCCTCAGTATGGGACTATATGGGGTTCGGTGACCTTTTTCAAAAATTTCACCGATTCGCACGGGGACACTTCCTATCATGTTCTAAATGACGAGACGAGTAAAACGAGACCTCACAACCCTACCGCAAATGTATAGAAGTACGTTTCCCAGGGGGACAAACATCGGTCCTATACCCTCAGTATGTGACTATATGAGGCTATATCGTACTTTTTCAAAAAAATCACCGATTCGCACGGGGACACTTCCTATCATGTTCTAAATGACGAGACGAGTAAAACGAGACCTCACAACCCTACCGCAAATGTAAAGAAGTACGTTTCCCATGATGGTCCTATACCTCCCATACCCCATATAGGCATTTTCCCGTAATTTAGGATAAAGTCCGTATTCCGTATTTTTTCAGGAAAATTTTTACATACACCCACCCTGGAACTAGGGAAAGATAACTCTGTTGATAGACAAGCCCCGTTAAGCCCGGCGACCTATATACACCTCATACCCCATATAGGCATTTCCCCAGGTTTTTCGATAAAGTCCGTGTTCCGTATTTTTTTTTTTTTTTTTTTTTTTCAGGAAAAATTACATGCACCCACCCAGCCACTAACAAATACCCTTCACCCAGGCTTCACGTTGATACCTCACCGACCCTGCCTGACCATTAGGGGCTCCCCTAGATGCCAAAACGTCTATTTTCATACCCTTGGGCCACCGCGCATGCGCAGAATGACCCCAATTCAACCCCACACCCAGTCCATCAGATGCCCCTTCATGAATGCTTCACTTTGATACCTCACTCGATCCCATTGGACCATTAGGGGCTCCCCTAGCTCCAAAAAGGCTATTTTCATGCTCTTGGGCCACCGCGCATGCGCAGAAGGCCGATATGTCAGCCCCACACCCAGTCCATCAGATGCCCCTTCACGAATGCTTCACTTTGATACCTCACTCGACCCCATTGGACCAGTTAGGGGCCGCTCCTACTCCAAAACGCTCATTCCATACCCTTGGGTCACGCGCATGCGCAGAATGCCGATATTTCAACCCCCACGCCCAATCCATCAGATGCCCTTCACGAATGCTTCACTTTGATACCTCCTACGACTCCATTGGCCCATTAGGGACTCCCCTAGTCTGCAAAATGTCTATTTCCACAATTTTGGGCTACCGCGCACGCAGAATGCCGCTAGTTCAACCCCACACCCAGCCCATCAGATGCCCTCTCTGTCGAATGCTTCACATCAGATACCTCCACTCTGACCTCCCCATTGGTCCATTAGGGTTCTCTAGCTCAAACGCCTATTTTCATACCCTTCGGCCACCGCGCATGCGCAGAAGGCCGATAGTTCAACCCCACACCCAGCCCATTAGATGTCCCTTCACATAAGCTTCACTTTGATACCTCACTCGACCTCATCGGACCCTTAGGGACTTCCCTAGCTCCAACACGGCTATTTTCATACCCTTCGGCCACCGCGCATGCGCAGAAGGCCGATAGTTCAACCCCACACCCAGCCCATTAGATGCCCCTTCATATAAGCTTCACTTTGATACCTCACTCGACCCCATCGGACCCTTAGGGACTTCCCTAGCTCCAACACGGCTATTTTCATACCCTTCGGCCACCGCGCATGCGCAGAAGGCCGATAGTTCAACCCCACACCCAGCCCATTAGATGCCCTTCACATAAGCTTCACTTTGATACCTCACTCGACCCAATCGGACCATTTTATCTAGGGACTACTTTTTCTCCGCGGAAGCTTTTTCCCGAGACCGAATCACCGCCAAAACCACGGCCAAACCGCATCACCGCGCATGAATACATTTTTTTTTTTTTTTGCCGGAACTTTTTTTTTTGTTCTGCCGGAACTATGCACTCATTGACCTTTGGTGAGAGAGAGAGAGAGAATTATTAGGTTTAGCGTCACAGCCGCCATCTTGTCCCACCTCCCACACGACACACAAACAGGCCGCCATCTTGTCCCACCTCCCACACGACACACAAACAGGCCGCCATCTTGTCCCACCTCCCACACGACACACAAACAGGCCGCCATCTTGTCCCACCTCCCACACGACACAAAAAACCAGCCGCCATCTTGTCCCACCTCCCACACGACACACAAACAGGCCGCCATCTTGTCCCACCTCCCACCACACAGGCCACGCCCCCTCATCACGCATGCGCACCTCCTCAATTGTGACGTCAAAACACACAAATTGACCTCTATGACCTCTACATCCGGGGAGAATATTACTTTAGATGCGGGCTATATACTACTCACACATTTGTCGTAAATCCAAATGTTGTAAGTTTGGAGAAACCAGATCAATTTTAATAAAGTATCGCTCTCGTATTTCTATATGACATAAACCCATTTTGGAAAGCTGGAATACGGGAGCGATGCTGAGCTTTCCATCTTTCTACTTTCAATTTTGCGAGATGGAAAGCTCGAGCACGGGAGCGATGTAGAGCTTTCCATCTTTCAGCTTTCAACTTTGCGAGACGGAAAGCTCGAACACGGGAGCGATGTGGAGCTTTCCATCTTTCTACTTTCAATTTTGCGAGATGGAAAGCTCGAACACGGGAGCGATGTAGAGCTTTCCATCTTTCAGCTTTCAACTTTGCGAGACGGAAAGCTCGAACACGGGAGCGATGTAGAGCTTTCCATCTTTCTACTTTCAATTTTGCAAGATGGAAAGCTGAATTGTCAAGTGTTACACGGACCAACATGGCTCATTGTGAAAGTCATTCGCTATTTTCAAACCTTTGAAAATGACTATCATTACAAAATATATTAAATATCAGTAAACTCAGATATAATATTACCATCTTGGTTTACCTAGATTGAATATTATATCTGAGTTTTTTTGTTTTTATTATTATTTTTTATTTATTTTATTGTTTTATTTTTTTTATTTTTATTTTTTTATTTTTTTTATTTTTTTTCTCTTTATAGATTCTTGCCATACCTCTGTATAATACCAAGGTTGAGCAATAAAGTATTGCATTGTAATGTATTGTATTGTTTACTGAGATTGCACGAGTTAACTCCCTTCCGTTTCTGCTGGAAACCGGCGAGTGGCGTTGTCGTGGTTGTTGGCACTTCACCCTCCAGAGTTGCCAGAACTTGCCGGTAGAAAATGGAAATACCGGTGGTGGAAATTGCTTTAGATCGGGGTGATACAGGTGACACCTTGGTTATACTAACACTAGTTTAGTGATAATGTGGAAGATAGTGGAAGAAACCAGCTAGTATCTGTCCTGGGTTATAGGGCCTATCGAATTTATTCAGCAATCACACAACAACAACAACGTGCAGCTGTCACACACAGCTCACCGACACGGTGCCAAATTGTGTAAAAAAAAGTGAAGTTGTATGGAAGAAAGACCCAAGTAATCCTTGCTGCTCCGGGAGTAGTAAGGAATCCGAGCCATAGTAACCCGTGTGTGGAACAGGTTGGAGAAAATACCTTGATCGAGGTATTTATACCCATCTTCTCTAGCCAAGTCGACGTACATCACGTTGCTCTGTACATTGCCTTGGCATACTTCTCTAGTAAAGTTGGAACGTTAATCCTCATTTATGATTGAATGCAGAGACGGCATGCTGCATCCAATCAGAATGCGTGTTACGTAGTAGTTGGTTTCCCAAGATGTCAGCCCCCAGTACGAATGAGTTGTGTCGAATGTGCGGGGAAATTCTATCGAAAAGATACAGGAAGAGCACTTTCACGGCCACTGTCGGTGTTTCTGATCAATTGAATCAGATTTTGGGAAACGCTGCAAGGTCGAACGATAACGAATCGCCTCGCGTATGTGCCGACTTGAGATTGAAGGGAAACAACTCCTGATGGCAAAAAGTCTCTCGCCGTTAAAACTTCCACTAGGTGGCGCAGAGAAGTATTCCTCTGCCACCAGCCAAGAATGTCAAGGCAGCGTAGAGAGCTTCGCGATGTAGTTGACTTGGCTGGTGAAGATGATTTATACCTTGATGGGGGTATTATACAGGTTAGGGAAACTACCTTGATCGAGGTATTATACCTTGATCGGGGTATTGTATATGGCAAGCCAAAGTGCTTTTTATTCCGAATTTCCGATATCGGGAATTCAATTCCCGATATCGGAAATTCTAATTCCTGATATCGGAAATTGCAATTCCCGATATCGGAAATAGAATTTCCGATATCGGGAATTAGAATTTCCGATATCGGAAATTCAGTGACAATTTTCAATATCAGAAATAGAATTTCCCATATCGGGAATTCAATTTCCGATATCGGAAATAGAATTTCCCATATCGGAAATTGTCACCGAATTTTCGATATCGGAAATGAAAGCTGGAAGCTTTACAAAACCTAGGGGTGCATTCCACACCTAAATGATGTGCGGCTAAAAACAAGCATGGGTTTGGATCTTATGGTTCGGCCATAAATAGATGTAAAATCTTTAACGAAAACCTTGTAAAAGTATATATTTTCTAAATGGGCACACTCGTGCCCTTATTTCAGGAGACTTGTGAGCTATTGAAATTGAACAGGAAAGACGTACAATCCTCCGTAACCCTTCTTCAACTCCATAAAATATATGAAAATGTGTCAATTTCTACCCGCAACCCAGCGAAAACGTATGAAATGATTTTCTTTTTACGGTAAGTTCCCTAAGTATTCGTGACCGGAAGTGAATATCGCAGTCGTGAAAAACTGACCACTTCCGAATACTTTGTGCAGGTCAGTTCAGGAAAACAGACGTTTTCGTAAATTTAGAGTCCCCATATTGACGGAGCTTCTCGACTTTGGGGCACACTGCGAACAGGCAGGTTAGTGTGACGAGAAGAGCGGCATGTTATGCCCGTTTCGCGAGTGTAGGAACGGGTTGCCATACCGTCCGGACGGCCCAGTTGGTAACAGTTCGTTTGGTTACGTTGGTAACAGTTCGTTTGGTTACTAGTCCCCAACTTCTAAAATGTCTATCAAAGAAAAACTGATTATTCGTACAACATTGTTGGATTTACCTGAAGTATCAATAAAAAAACTCCAATGTCATGTGAGTCGAGGGAGCCAGTATTTCATTTCTTCAGATTTGCTAGAAGTCTCCTGTACATTTTTTACTTCAGCACGGAAGCAGCTGGTATTTCATTTGAGCTATCGGGAGATGTCTTAGACATTGATGCTGGTCAACCTGAATATCCCCATTGAGCCTCTTTGTGCACACAATCTATGGTAAATCTGCTAGTCGCTGTGAAAATTGTTTGGGTAATTGGAACAAATGTATTGCTTTGTTTCATTTCAGCAACAAAGTAATGAATGAAAACGAAATAAACAGAAAACTGTTATTTTCTTTTAGACGGTCACTTCATTAAATCATTGCAGTGAATGTGACCAATAATTATATGTAAACCAGTCAGAATCTTTAATTTGTATACAAGATTAGCACAATCAAAAACAATAAATCGGATGATCGCAGGTTTGAAGTGAGACCAGCCAGTCTGTCACGGGTTATACAATCGGTCTGCATATGCAAACTGATCCAACACTCTGCCTTGTTGGCACATAATAAACGATTTGGGCTGAAACTGGCTCTAGCTAATTTGAATAATAATAGTTTTCTCTGGACTCTGATGATTTGTGTAGTCTTAAATGTCTCCATTCCAGGCAGGATCAAAGCACTTCCTCTCTTGAACTCTCAGTACTTTTGGCCTTGTGCCAAAACCGGGCTGCAATATTGGAGACATTTACATATCAATGGAAAAGTCCTGCATATGGGGTGAAAAGGGGGTTTATCTCTGCTTGGCATCACGAACTGCATGGGAATTTGCCAGCTAAAAGAGGTTCATATGGGGACGTTCTGAAGAGTAAAAGTCGCTGATAATCCCTGGCTCATTCTTTCAATCTTTCCATGGATGTCAGCAAATCATTCTATCACACAGCTGTGTAAACACCAATATTTTCAAAAAATATGCGTATTAACCTCGAGTCCTTGCTATAATTGCTTTCAAATAACAGATGTATCCATTTTTATTGGGAATGGATATGGGAGCTATGCTAAGTCCCGTCGTCCAATTTTGACGAAAAAAAAGGATGTTCACTTTCCTATATTCATTTTCTGACGCTGTCGTGGCGATTGGTTTCGTAAAACCCTCTAAAATATATTTAGGACGGTCCATAGAATTACCCAAATGAACCCAAATGTAAGTCAGTTTACCCAAATGAAGGCAATATGTACCCAAATGAAGCTAGTATGTGCGCACAAGGGGCCATGCCATCCGAAAATATAATAAAATATGCCAGATGTACTGAATAATGCCAAAATATCGCCAAAATGAACCTGCCGATGAAATGAAACTATTAGTCGAAGATCGCTTTCAAGGGAGAGAACCGATACAATGATTATAGTCGGCTGTGAATAAAGAAAAACGTTCTTTTTACATGCCGCTTAATTCCCATGTTTTGCCGAATCTATTTCTTTTGCCATTATTTTTATAAAATGTAGATGATTCAAAGAATGATTCTGGTATGAGCGTAATAATTCTGATTGATTGAAATTGTAGTTAAGGTGTTTAAGGGGCGCTTCCCATACGGATTTCGCGGCCCATCAACTCAATGTTTTATTTTAATTTCACATTACATTTCTTAGTTCATTTAAGATGTTTACAAGCATTATATTTTAAAATAAATAAATAAACAATAATTCTGGTATGAGCAGCAGTTTAAACGATGTCACACGGTCAATCCGTGGGATGAGTAGTCTTCATTTATTTAATTTGTAAGCTTCACACCTGATTACCTTGAAACTTCAAAGAGGATTATAGTATAATAAATGCTGGTCCTAGGGGGCCACACCTAATAATACTGGTGAAAACCCAGACTCCAGGATTAAATGGTCGAACAGTGATTAAGCCATTGTCGACACCTTGCGAGTAAATGGGGTAAATTGTGACGTTACGAGCAAATATAATCAAGGCTTGGAAAACATATATAACAAGGGATTTCTTTCCCTCTGTTCTCTCATTGTTATTTATTATTTAATTATTTATTTTAATATCTAGTACTGCAAAACATCTCAAAAGATCTCCATCAAACATGTCAAAAGGGTCATCTGATCGTAAATTCGTAAATTTTTGGCATTATTTAGTGCACCTGTCCTATTTTATTTTATTTTCGGATGACAGGACACCCTTTTACGAATCTACTAGCTTCATTTGGGTACATATTGCCTTCATTTGGGTAAAATAACTTACATTTGGGTTCATTTGGGTAATTCTATGGACCCTATTTAGGACTCTCTTCTTTATGATATAACAAGCTGAAAATATTGTAAATAGGTTTGAAAGAGAGTAAAACGGCTATTGAGCGGCGCTTTATAGGAGATTGTTCATAACCGGGTTGGTATTTCATAATATCCCACACCTCTGTCTAATTTGAACGCTCGAATAAGAACGTTCTTTTTCTGACGCTCCTTTTTCTGACGGGATAGTGTTCATTTTCCGACTGCCTGACGTTCGTTTGCTGGGAGAAAAAGACCGAGTACGGGTTCATTTTCTGACGCATTCTTTCAGTTTGAAGGTGAAAACTTTTGACACGCTCTCGAACTCGTTGATGCGGATGTTTTTCCCATCCCACAACTACATAAGCCCACAATATTATCAATCTCGCGACCACATAAATGGGGGACTTTCGAATAGTTAGGACCGCGGTTTTTCACGAATGGGCCGTTTTCGATTATTTAGGGAACAGTGTCACGTGACCTGGCGAAAAATGCCCGTTTTCGAATTTACTTAGGGTCGCGAATACTTAGGGAACTTACCGTATGTATGTTAAAGTGTTTCCCGTGCAAAGGACAATTTAAAATGGCGAAAAAACAGGGGGTCGACCTACTCGTTTTTAAAATTTTATGGCCATAAAGGAATCATCATTTTCGCTTCCCGAAAAAGTGCGGATTTTGGTCCGCCAGATATTCAATTCCGTACACGATTAACTCTGTAGAGGCGAGTGGGTGCGATCAACAAGCAATTATTATATCCTAGTTTGGAGAAATGGTTACGTCCAGCAGGGTGATACTATAGATATCAGTTAGTAGAAAGGTAAGAAGAATTACCTTGCTGTCAAAATCGGGCGACTTTCCCTATTATAAAATTAGAGAGACACCACTTTGTACGAAACCGTGGCAAGTGTGGAGTGCACCCTAGAGTTGCAATTTCCGATATCGAAAATTCAGTGACAATTTCCGATATCGGAAATTGCATTTCCGATATCGGAAATTGAGTTTCCGATAACGGGAATTGAATTTCCGATATCGGGAATTGTTCCCGAATTTCCGATATCGGAAATTGCAATTCCCGATATCGGAAATTAAATTTCCGATATCGAAAATTCTAATTTCCGATATCGGAAATTGCAATTTCCGATATCGAGAATTCAATTTCCGATATCGGAAATTGAAGGTCATGAATTTCCGATATCGGAAATTCTCGAATAAAAAGCACTTTGGCTTGCCATAATTGTACCTTGATCGAGGTATTAGCCTATACCTCGATTGGGGTATAAGGCTATGTCAACTTCAATTTTTATATATTTATGAAAAATGTGGACATTCACACATATGCCGGACTGCATGAATCTTTCAACAGCATCCATTGCTTCATTATTCCATGATTTTCACGGCAACATATTGCTTCGTTTTATGCGACTAATCATTCAAATTAGCCACTTCAATATTTCAAAAATGAAACATGGCTTCAAATGACATATTCGGTGAAATTTATTCTGTAAATGAAAATAGTATAACAGAGCCATAAGACATGTACATGTAAAATAACTATAACAGAGCCATAAGACATGTACATGTAAAATGAACATGTACCTCAATTATATTCCATTATTATTTAATGTTTGTTTATTGTGAATTTGTATTATAAGTATGGAGTTAAATTACCATATATGCAAGCTGTGGGTATTAGTTACTGATAAATGTATACACTCAATATTATGTAACACATGTTATAACTAGGATTTAATGCTATGAGTTTACTTTTGTAATAAGATGTTTTGATAACAGTTTGATTAGTTCATAACTCTTGAAAGTTGACATTCAATTAGTGTTGTTAGACCATTTCTGACCAGCTGGTGCTAAGACAGGAGCCAGGTGTCAGTTGTAGTCAGACTGTCATTTTAGTCTCAGATAATCCTTGTTGTTATTAGGTAAGAGTCCCTACTGTTAATTGAGATGTCATACTGAATGAACAGGATAGCTGGCAGACATGACAGGACGTTAGGATTACTTGAACAATTGTTGAAAGTGTGTTATGATTGTTAAGAATGTCTACCTGTGGATTTCACTAAAACTATAATGTATATAAATATGTATGCAGTAGGAAACCAAGTCAGTTCACTTTTAGAATTCATCTTGGCATGCGACTTTGCAGCGCCAAGGCAGTTAGTAAATGTAAGTTATATAGGTAACACTTGTAAATGTAGATTGCTATATGTACTAACATATAGTTTCTGTAATAACTGGAAGTGCTGTATAATTGTGTATATTAGAATTAATATTACATCAAGGTTAGATAATTAGATCAGGGTAAATAAAGCTAGGTTGTGTTATATTTAACATGGACTACGACTTACTTATTAATGTGATAACCAGTGAGCCAACCTGGTTATAGATGGTGGAGAACTATAACAGAGCCATAAGACATGTACATGTAAAATAACTATAACAGAGCCATAAGACATGTACATGTAAAATGAACATGTACCTCAATTATATTCCATTATTATTTAATGTTTGTTTATTGTGAATTTGTATTATAAGTATGGAGTTATTAGTTACTGATAAATGTATACACTCAATATTATGTAACACATGTTATAACTAGGATTTAATGCTATGAGTTTACTTTTGTAATAAGATTTTATGATAACAGTTCTATTAGTTCATAGCTCTTGAAAGTTGACATTTAATTAGTGTTGTTAGACCATTTCTGACCAGCTGGTGCAAAGACAGGAGCCAGGTGTCAATTGTAGTCAGACTGTCATTTTAGTCTCAGATAATCCTTGTTGTTATTAGGTAAGAGTCCCTACTGTTAATTGAGATGTCATACTGAATGAACAGGATAGCTGGCAGACATGACAGGACGTTAGGATTACTTGAACAATTGTTGAAAGTGTGTTATGATTGTTAAGAATGTCTACCTGTGGATTTCACTAAAACTATAATGTATATAAATATGTATGCAGTAGGAAACCAAGTCAGTTCACTTTTAGAATTCATCTTGGCATGCGACTTTGCAGCGCCAAGGCAGTTAGTAAATGTAAGTTATATAGGTAACACTTGTAAATGTAGACGGCTATATGTACTAACATATAGTTTCTGTAATAACTGGAAGTGCTGTATAATTGTGTATATTAGAATTAATATTACATCAAGGTTAGATAATTAGATCAGGGTAAATAAAGCTAGGTTGTGTTATATTTAACATGGACTACGACTTACTTATTAATGTGATAACCAGTGAGCCAACCTGGTTATAGATGATGGAGATACCCGGCCTGTAATCTTCTAAGATTGACAGACTTTCTCAGTACAAACTGCTCTTAGCTCCCCAAACTAAGAGATTTCATATCGGAATATATATGATGACATTGGAATATTCAACGAACGGTGAACACCCAAAGGAAAAACAACAGAAGAATGATTAGACGAAGATGAAATAATTCAAGCCGCCTTTGATGACTGACAGAACCAGCTAAGGAACCTGAGTACCAAGAAAGAGTGACAAACACCAAGAGTAAGTATAATCGCCATATGATTTACTAACTAGCTTGTTTTATCTATCTTGTCTTGGAAATTCAAACTGATTTAACCGTAAACAGTAAAATGGCTAGCTGGAAGTGCAACAAACACAACTGTCAAAAAGTTGGTAGAGCTTACAATAGCATACATTGTCAAGTGAGACCTAACATTTCTCTCACAACACCCCTTGAGAAAAGCTCAGTACATATCAAGGTTGGCAAGTTAAAAACACATGCTTTAGTCGACACAGGGGCAAGCATCTCTTGCATTTCACAAAGGTGTTTGCAGAAAGCCTACCCAAATGCAGTCGTTAATACATGTAATTTACGAGCCATTACAGGTGTTTGTGGTGAAGTTCATTCTGTGTTAGGCGTAGTGAATCTACCAATTCAATTTGAAGATCTTGAAGAGCTCAATGGAGAATTTTATGTATTTAAAACATTACACAAAGATGTAATTTTAGGAGAGGATTTCCTAAGGAAATATGATGCAAACATTGATTTTAAAAGGAACAAACTATTGCTTTGCAATGGTCAGTTTAACATTTCCATGGCGACTGAAACAAACAACAAAACATATGGACATAAAGAATCTGGGAGTGCTAAAACAACAGACATTATTCTGGTTAAACCAAAGCGTGAAATAAATTTTCCTGTATATGTACCTGAAGCAGGTGATGGAAATTTGATCTTATTGGAACCAATAGAGTCACTTTCAGCAAAATATAGCATTGCAGGTGCGCGCACTGTCGCAAAAGTTAAAAACAAAATGGCTATTTACAAAGTAATGAACCCATCCAACCTTCCTGTCTATATCGAGAAGCATGCAACAATTGCCACATTTCACGTAGTTACACCAGACACTATTACAGCAATGAAACAAGAGAATACGTCAAACAACTCCGCTGATGTAAATTTCATGGAAGGAGACACGAAAAGTGATGCTTACTACGCTAACCTAGCACGAGACCTAGGAATAACACTAGACGATTCCATACTTACACCGGAACAAAAGGATTCATTTTTAGCATTTCTTGGTCGTAACCGTGATGTTTTTGCCAAAGATATGAGTGAATTAGGCAAAGCTAGTGCTCATTATCACAGAATTTTCACTAAAACAGAGAAACCAATTTACTCACGACCTTATCGACAAAGCCCCAGACAAAACAGCGGTGTGATGAATTAGTGAAAGAAATGCTGGAAAATAACATAGTTGAACCATCACTATCTGAATGGTCATCCCCTGTAGTGCTTGTGAAAAAGAAAAATGGAAAATATAGATTTGCGGTAGACTATCGCAAGCTGAATGCGATCACAGAACCGATTTCTTTTCCCATCCCATTGTTATCAGATGCTATCGACTCTGTAGCACAGGCAAAGTCTAAAATATTTTCTGTTCTTGACCTGGCAAGTGGTTTTTGGCAAATTCCACTACATGAAGACACGAAACCAAAAACCGCATTTACGACGGATCAGGGAAGGTTCCAATTCCGAGTTCTCCCGTTTGGAATGAGAAATTCGCCCGCCAGCTTCTGTCTCATGATGTCACAGGTCCTTGCCGGCCTTACTTATCTTCACACCCTATGCTATTTAGATGATATTTTATGTCATTCAAACACATTGGATGAACATATGGTCCATCTTGGACAAATTTTCTCTCGCTTACGGGAAGCAAATCTTAAATTACAACCGCCAAAATGCGCATTTGCACAACGGCAAGTTCCATATCTAGGACACATGCTAAGTGATCAAGGTATTCATGTGGATGAAACCAAAGTTCATGCTGTTAAATCATTTCCCAGACCAAAATCACAGAAAGAGGTTCGAAGTTTCCTAGGTTTATGCAATTACTATCGCAAATTTGTACAAAATTATGCTTCAATAGCATCCCCCATGAATCAACTTCTTCAGAAAGACATTAAATTCAAATGGACCGATGACACTGAAAATTCATTCAAAGCACTCAAACAAGCACTTGTCACAGCCCCCATATTAGCATATCCAGATTTCCAAAAAGAATTCATTATTTCAACAGATGCGTCTGATAGTGCAATAGGATATGTTTTAGGACAAAAAGATGAAAAAGGCAATGAACATGCTATAGCCTTTGGCGGACGATCCCTGCGCGGTAGTGAAAAGACATGGCATATCTCAGAGAAAGAAGGTCTTGGACTAGTTGAATCAGTTCGTGCCTTTCGTCCATACATCGCAAATGGTCACTTTCGTGTTTTCACTGACCACATTGCCCTCACTTGGTTAAACAACATAAAAGCTAACAAAGGTAGACTAGGCAGGTGGGCTCTCGAGCTTCAAGAGTACAATTTCACAATTCAGTACAAGCCAGGAGCTAAAAATGGAAATGCTGATGGGTTGTCTAGAAGAGAATATGAAGCAACCACAACTGAAAGTACAGAAGAAACCATTGTGAGTAGTATAGAAACCACATATTTATCCAATACAGAGAATCAGAATGAGCCAATTGAGGCAACTCTAACATATAGGGAACCGAAACATGCTCATTTAGCAACTATATGTCCAAAAGATACAATTGTTGTGGCACAAGTCAATACTGAAATTGTAATTTCAAATCCATTTTTGGAGGGCACACAACGTGAGTGTCCTGATTTGGCCCCGATCTTTGCCTACAAAGAAAATGGTGATCTACCGGATGATCCAAAACAGAGTCGTCGCTTAGTTGCGGAAGCATATCATTATGTGATTGAGGACGGAATTCTGTATCATTTCTTTAATACAAAAAATAAAAAGGCTGCCGATTCTTATACCAAACAGATAGCTGTTCCTAGAGGTAATCGCAAGGATATACTCCAAGCCTATCATGATTCAGTGCTAGGAGGTTGCCACCAAGGTCAAGAAAGAATGTATGCTGCTATAAGATCCAAATATCATTGGGATAAAATGTACACAGATGTGTGCACCTATGTACGTACATGCACGACATGTCAACAGATCAAAACAAATGTTCATGATAAGCCTGCACCACTTAAACCCTTGCCATATGAACGTGCTTTCTCGCGGCTTCATATTGACATACTCGGCCCACTTCCAAAAACTCCGGATGGTTCCAAATATCTACTCCTTGTAGTGGATTCTTACAGCAAATGGCCAGAATGTTTTCCTATGAAAACCCAGGAAGCCACTGAAGTTGCATCCATTTTATACCGGGAGATTCTCACACGTTATGGGTCACCAGACAAATTAGTCAGCGATCGCGGTGCTCAATTCATGTCCAAACTCATAGCAGCCATGACAGAATTATTCAACATCAAACATGCTAAAACTAGTTCATATCATCCTGCAACAAATGCTACATGTGAAAGAATGAATCGCGTCATTGAGCAGGGTCTAAGAGCCTACATCAAGGAAGATCAAACTGATTGGCCAGATCATATACCAGGTATTATGATGGCATACCGCATGACCCCAGCCACTCAATCAACTGGCTTATCTCCTTATCAAATGCTGTTTGGTAGACAGATGAGAACACCAATAGATACCTCTCTAATTCCAAAAGAAACACTGTCAAAGGATCATAGAACATACTTGTCAAAAATTCTAGACAATCTGGCTGAGTATAGAAAAATTGCAGATGAAAATTTGAAAAAAGCCCAAACAAAATACAAAACTTATTATGATAGAAGAACAAAGGAACCAACATTCGAACCAGCACAAAAGGTATGGTTATATTGTACGAAAAAGACTGTGGGCCGATCTCCCAAACTAACAAAAAAGTGGGAAGGACCATATTATGTTGTATTGGTTGGACAAAACTACACATACAAATTGCGCAAGTGTAGTGACGATAAAGAAGTGAAATCAATGATTCATGCAAACCGTCTCAAAAAGTTTCATGACCCAGCAGACAGGCCAAACTATGAGCCTGAAGATTTACCACAAACAAATGATGAACTTAATCCGGAAGAAATAGAATCACAAGATGATGGAAACAAAACAAATACCAATGACAAACAGAACAATGTCACAAAAGAAACAAAAGACCATCATGTGCCAAAAACAAAAGTAGCACTTAAGAACAATGAACAGTCAAAAACAAGAGTAACACCTAAAACCATTCAACATCCTAAAGGTACCGGTACAATGCCAAGCTCAAGTACAAATCAAGGTCCCAACTCGGTAACAACACCTAACAAATTCCTAGTGACTGAAGTTGACAAAATTCTAGCATCAAAACGTTACAATGGACGAATGTGCTACAGGATTAAATGGGTAGACAAGACTAGAGGCTCCACCTGGGAGCATGATACGAGTCTCCCAGATGAGCTGCGTCGACAATATCATGCCGACAAAACATTGTCTGGCAAGAAAAGGCGCAAACCTTTAGGCCAAAATAAGTTTTTCATGAAGAAATCTGAACAAACTGTGGCCTGTGTTAACTCAGATCACAGTGAGTTAATGTCCAAACAGCAACCCATGATAGATATTAAAAGTGTAAAAATAGAAGTGATTCAGAAAGTCAAGATCGCTGATGGCAAGTATTGTGTGAAAATATTATACAAAACAAAAGAACAGGTGCGTGGCGCAGCCTGGTTCCCACTTAATCGGATACCCCAAAACAAAATCCATCACTTAATTGTACATGTACGACAAATGACTTATCAGACAGAAAAAGAATGGTATGAGGAAAATCCCTTCGATCGCAAATTAGTTCAACGACGAACTTCAGTGCCACACTCCCTCAAGATTTTCAAATACCAGTTTGAGATGGGAACACAATTATTCAAATCTAGATATATGCCACATCATTGGAATCCTGTCGAAAATATTGATCTGAATGCGGTGTATGATTTTCTTGATGATTTAGAGAGGCACAATACACACGTTCGATTTGATAGGAACATATATGCATAGTTTGGTATCGGCAAAAGAGGTACCGAAAGATCATGACTTTGCTGAGACAACCACAGGACTGATCGGAGACTTGTCACCTCTGACAGATTCTGTGATACTCTTAATATGGCTTGACAAACCATATTCGAGTACCAAAAGGAATGTGTAAATAATTTAGTTACTACTTAGAAGTTGTTGCATTATATGTTGATGTATTGATGTAGTTTATTATAATTCACACTAACATGACTAACTTATATTATGTTGTGAAAGCTCCAAGGATCTTGGGAATGTAGGATTTGCACTTTATACTCACATGTATGTATGTATGTATATGGATACATGAATATTATCTACATGTATATTTATTCTTTCCTAGAAAATAATTCTTTAATATGACTTAAAATTTATGTGAGTCATTCATGTTGACTTAATGTACACTTCTGGATTTTCAAAATATAAAAGTATAGTTCTCTGTTGTGCTCTTTTACTGAGACACCGGTTGAAAATCAAGTGCTAGGGTCAGACTTGTCTGCAGCAAGTCTTCCCATCAAACTTTTTCAGCCAGGGTTTCAAGTGAAAAGCAACATTACATTTTCTATTTTTGATTTTCAGGCATTATATTTAATTATCCAACATGAATTCTTTCTCAATTTTATTCATTTATGTTCTTTACAATAGATCACTGTGTCAGAATAAGTATTACTGACTTGACTAGAACCTATATCTCTCTTTACATGGTGATCAGTGTCCTTGTTGTGCATTTGGAATGTTGTATCTAAACAGGAATATATATGTACATAGTCCTCAATATAACCCATGTATGTAAGTATGTAAATGATGTAATGATACATGTAACAAAATTATAAAAAAAGAAAAAAAAAATGAAGATTGACTAAATAATCACTCTTGAATAATAATGAATATCTTTGTGCCAACTCTTTCTATACAAATATATCTTAAACATTGCTAACTCTCTGCATTTCACATCTGAGTGTTTCAGCTGTATGGTGTCCACAGACAGAAGTGACCCAAGAAAGCCAAGAGCAAAAGCTCCCCATATTCCAGACAAGTATCAGCAACCTCACCCACAGTTCAACATTGCACAGGAATCTTCAACTTCAATCAACATCACACAAGAACTTCTAAAAACTCCACCAAACATCGATTAAAATGACTACCACAGACAATTTATTACAGTTTCGGGACGAAACTTATTCGGGGACGGAGGGAACTATAACAGAGCCATAAGACATGTACATGTAACAGAGCCATAAGACATGTACATGTAAAATAACAGAGCCATAAGACATGTACATGTAAAATGAACATGTACCTCAATTATATTCCATTATTATTTAATGTTTGTTTATTGTGAATTTGTATTATAAGTATGGAGTTATTAGTTACTGATAAATGTATACACTCAATATTATGTAACACATGTTATAACTAGGATTTAATGCTATGAGTTTACTTTTGTAATAAGATTTTATGATAACAGTTCTATTAGTTCATAGCTCTTGAAAGTTGACATTTAATTAGTGTTGTTAGACCATTTCTGACCAGCTGGTGCAAAGACAGGAGCCAGGTGTCAATTGTAGTCAGACTGTCATTTTAGTCTCAGATAATCCTTGTTGTTATTAGGTAAGAGTCCCTACTGTTAATTGAGATGTCATACTGAATGAACAGGATAGCTGGCAGACATGACAGGACGTTAGGATTACTTGAACAATTGTTGAAAGTGTGTTATGATTGTTAAGAATGTCTACCTGTGGATTTCACTAAAACTATAATGTATATAAATATGTATGCAGTAGGAAACCAAGTCAGTTCACTTTTAGAATTCATCTTGGCATGCGACTTTGCAGCGCCAAGGCAGTTAGTAAATGTAAGTTATATAGGTAACACTTGTAAATGTAGACGGCTATATGTACTAACATATAGTTTCTGTAATAACTGGAAGTGCTGTATAATTGTGTATATTAGAATTAATATTACATCAAGGTTAGATAATTAGATCAGGGTAAATAAAGCTAGGTTGTGTTATATTTAACATGGACTACGACTTACTTATTAATGTGATAACCAGTGAGCCAACCTGGTTATAATAGCATGGGGTGGCATACTTCCATATCAAGGTCATGCGCAAATTTTGCAAAGGATTGGAGAGGCAATGCCTAGTTAATAAATCAAGTTTAACTAACAGATACATAATCTAAACTGCTAGCATGTGCACATAAAAAACAGACCTCTGCTCTGGGTATTATGACCCTGCCTTGTGTACACATGCTAGGAGATTGTGCATTGCATCAAACAATTTAATCTAATTTATTCATCAGTCAGTGCATCTACATTCATGCAACATGGATATGACTTTGAGATGGAAGTATGCCATTTTCATTTACATAATAAATTTCACCGAATATGTCATTTGAAGCCATGTTTCATTTTTATACGCCCGCCCAAAAGGCGGTCGTATTATGTGATGGCGGTTTCCGTCCGTCTGTCCGGTTCTCGTGTCCGGTCTATATCTGGGACAGTTTCCTATCCACAGCTCCAATTTTTGGTGAGTGGATACCCTACGGGGAGACGATGTGTCGCGTACCAAAATGAAGGTCGAGGTCACAGGTCAAAGGTCACAGGCCTAAAAAACAGGAAATCACTGAAGTGTTCGTGTCCGGTCTATATCTGTGAACGTTTTCTGTCCACAGTTGCAATTTTTTGTGAGTGGATACGCCAGGTGGAGACGATGTGTCGCGTACCAAAATTGATGTCGAGGTCAGAGGTCAAAGGTCACTGTTGCCAAAAATCAGGAAATCATTGATCGTTGACAGTTTTCTATCTACAGTTCTAATTTTTGGTGAGTGGATGCCCTAGGGGGAACGATGTGTTGCATATTAAATGTAGGTCAAGGTCAGAGGTCAAAGGTCAGTGTGATCGAAAAATCAGGAAATCGTTTAAAATTTCTAATTTTTTGTGAGTGGATTCAATAGGCGGAAATGAAGTGATGCATACCAAAAATTAGGTCAAGGTCAAAGGTCACCGACCCCAAAATTAGGAAATTATTAAAAATAACATTTTTTGTGTCAGTAGATACATTAGGGGGACACAATGTGTCACATACCAAAATGTACGTCAAGGTCAAAGGTCAAGGTCACTGTGACCCCAAAATCGTGAAATTGTTAAAAATCATGACTTTTTGTGTTCATTGAGAAATTGAGGGGAGACGGTTTGTCTTGTACCAAAATTTAGGCCAAGGTCAAAGGTCAAGGTCACTGTGACCCCAAAATCAGGAAATAATTAAAAATCATGATTTTTTGTGTGCATTGATAGATTGAGGGAAGACGATGTGTTGTGTACCAAAATTGAGGTCAAGGTCAAAGGTCAAGGTGACCCCAAAATCAAGAAATCATTAAAAGTCACATTTTCATATGCCTCTCGAAGACGAGGTCGTGTAATGCGATGTTGCGTTCTGTCCATTCATCCATTAACATTTGTTGTCCATGCGATAGCTCTAGTTTCAAGGTATGGATTGGTACCAAACTTTGAGTATACCTTACTCGCATGGCAAAGTGGAGCCATACATATGAGATCAATTTGTCAAAGGTCTAGGTCGCAGTCCCCCAAAACTGAATCAAGCTTAGCTGACTAAATGTGTTGGAATATTGTTGGAATATTCGAAGTTCTTTCCCCTGCATTTATATGGTATTGTCCTGTGGAGTTGTCTCCCATGTTTGAAACGCTTCATTTAGTTAAACTGTTGTGAAATAAAAACCATACATTTACTAATTTAACGGGGAGAGGAGTCCTTTATGAACTTCACACCTGTTTATTAACTCAAGAACAAAGGTTTACTTCATCTCTTTCTTCTTCCTTCATGAAAAATTCTCTCGTCTGAAAGGAATCCATTTGCAGGAAAACTACTATTTTCTTGTGTTTGACTATTGTCGATTTCAGTGTGGGATATGTGAGCTCTAAGCTCTTGCTTCAAGGTCAACTAGTTACCAAGAGTTGAGCTCATTTTAGTTTATCATTCAATATAAGATGTGATATATGTTACATTCTTATAAGCAAAAAATTGTAGACCTTCCTCTGGATTGCTAGATCAATTGGAATCAAGGCTATTAAACAACCTTGAAATTTGAACCAATGTAATTCCAGATATACGGGCGTATATTGAAGCCCCTTGGGCTCTTGTTGAAATATTAGAGTGGCTAATTTGATTGATTAGTCGCATAAAACGAAGCAATAAGTTGCTGTGAAAATCGTGGAACAATGAAGCCATAGATGTTGTTGAAAGATCCATACAGTGCAGGGTATGTGTGGATGTCCACATTTTCCATAAATTGACAAAAACTGAAGTTGACATAGCCCTATACCCCAATCGAGGTATAGGCCTATACCTCGATCGAGGTATAATACCCCGTCGATAAAGGTATAATACCTTGATCAAGGTATTTTTGTCAACCTGTTATACCTCGATTGGGTTATGTCATTGGGTTCAGTTTTTATACATTTATGGAAAATGTGGACATCCACACATACCCTGGACTGCATGGATCTTTCAACAACATTATGGCTTCATTGTTCCATAATTTTCACCGCAAATTATTGCTTCGTTTATGCGACTAATCATTCAAATTAGCCACTTTAATATTTCAAAAATAAAACCTAGCTTCAAATGATATATTGGTGAAATTTATTCTGTAAATGAAAATGGCATGTGATGGCATACTTCCATCTCACAGTCATATCCAAGTTGCTTGAATGTAGATGCATTGACTGATGGATAAATTGTCAAATCTCCTAGCATGCACACACATGGCAGGGTCATAATACCCAGTGCAAAGATCAGTTTTTTATGTGCACATGCTAGCAGATTAGATTAGGTGTCTGTCAATTAAACTGGATTTATTTACTAGGCATTGCCTCTAAAATCCTGCAATTTGTACATGACCTTGACAGAGAAGTATGCCACCACATGCCATTTCCATAATAAATTTCACCGAATATGTCATTTGAAGCCATGTTTCATTTTTGAAATATTGAAGTGGTAAATTTGAATGATCATTCGCATAAAACGAAGCAATAAATTGCTGTGAAAATCATGGAACAATTAAACCACAGATGCTATTGAAAGTCCAGGGTATGTGTGGATGTCCACATTTTCTATAAATATATAAAAACTGAAGTTGACATAGCCCTATACCCCAATCGAGGTATAGACCATACCTCGATCGAGGTATACTACCCCGGTCAAGGTATAATACCTCAATCAAGGTATTTTCCCCAACCTGTGGAATGAGTCATGAATGAAGTTTGCCTCAAATCCTCACAACCGTTTAACCTCCCCGAATGATTCTTTACTACTTCCAATTTTATTCATTCAAGTAGTTTTTATTAGGGACAGAAAAACCCCCACATAATATCCCTTGCTATCTGGTCTCATTCGCAATCTGATAGCACCAGGCTATAGACCTCAAAATACTACCATACTCAGAAGATTAAATCCCGGGACTGAATATTGGAAAGATGCTGTCTGCAGGCCATGACACTTTGAGCTAAATCAATCCAGACACCCGAAGCGAAGCAAACAAGTGACTTCAGTTGGTAAAATGCTTCCTGTCTGAGTTCAATTGTTTAGTCAGACTCGTGGTGGGATACATCGATGTCTAGACTAAAATAGAGCCTGGAGAAGGCATCTTTCAGATATTTTGTCAGGATTTGATCTTTGGAGGACCAAAATCTTTAAGAATATGTACTGAGTTGCATAATTATGCAACAATATTCGTAATTCACCTACAGTTCAAATCAAACCCCTTATACTATTGAGACACTGACAGGGATGTGTGTACTCTGCGCACCAATTCTTTGAAGTCACGTGTGTATGAACATTTGGGCGATTCCATGTCACGTAAGTTACATTTTCATTCCCGATGGGGATGGATTTGTAACATTTGACACAATTAACAGCCATGACTACACCAATAACAAAACAAGTCACTTAAATAAAAGTATTTATTATAAT
Source organism: Hanleya hanleyi (assembly GCA_036873755.1). NCBI lineage: Eukaryota > Metazoa > Mollusca > Polyplacophora > Lepidopleurida > Hanleyidae > Hanleya > Hanleya hanleyi. The sequence continues at coordinate 44,478 of JAVTVY010017119.1, read as the reverse complement.
TTGAATGGGTTTTTGATTAATTTCAGTCAAATTAATTAGCATCTGGGCTTAATTAAAAAAGTGTCACGTAAGTTACTCAGAGAATTAGGGCAGTTTTGGGTCATTTGACATATGTTAAAAATTCTCTGATTTGGTTGGAAGAATCTTAAAAGTTCTCACCTATAGCGATAGCTTGAACAATGAATTAGTGAGTACGAGTATAGTTGCCATCAGTCACTTTGCCATATTTCACCACAAGGGTTATAAAGATTGTTAACCAGTGTCACGTAAGTTACAAATGTGTGTCACGTAAGTTACATGGGATGGGTTTCGGGACTATTTATCCAGGAAATGCTTGCAGAAATGTTTAGAAATTGAATAATACAATGTACTTACACAGGAATAACAATTTCTGGGATACTTAACTGTTCATTATTTTCTAATTAATTACCAAACTCATTACTATATTTTCAGTGAAAACTTTGGAATTATTTATGGGACTGGACCCTGTACTTAGTCTGCAAGGACAGTTTAGAATATCTTAATGGTATACTTTTAGTGGTAACAATGTTAGAAAAATACTTAATAGTTGGATTTGCTTTTGACAAAAAATTCTTCCTGGTTTACATGGTTTTGTTATATGTAACTTACGTGACAATTTTTGTAACTTATGTGACATGTCACGTAAGTTACACAACTTGAATTTCACTCGTCTAAATTTCTATTCAGCTATTTGTTTTTTACCCAGTTAAGAGGTGGATGTTCCTAGTGGACATGAGGTAGTTTCATTGATGGAAGAGTTTTTTTTATATCCATTGCCTATATTATCTCTTGACAAAATGACCCATGAAAATTTGTCATGTAAGTTACATTGTGATAATCGGATTGAATATTGAGTGAAAATGACATAGTCTTGCCAACTTCACAAATTTGGCAAGTTTGCATGTTAGAATACATGGTTATTAGTTACTAACATCAGATATAACCAAACTGAGATGAATACTTCAGATTTTACATCTTAATTTGAGGCCTACTAGAAAATCACATTTTATGGCTGTCCGAGTTTGCTAGGTGTTTCAATGGTATTTTTTCCTAGAATGTGGACCAGTCAGTGACAAAAACTTCATTTTGTCTTAGTTCAGGCACTGGTTGATACAAAAAATCAACAGATGTCCCAATCCTAGCAGTTTGAAATTTGAGAAACTTTCACTCTCTGTCGTGGAATCGCCCATTTCAGTTTTGAAAAGCCATGAGTTGGTTGAGTTGATGATTATATCAGCTACAATCCTGTGGTTGCACATTTCTCTTCGTTTATGAGGATATTAATCTATTTTCCCAGCCTTGGCAATCTATCAGAAATGAGCTGTTCTTGTGGCAGAAGGGTTAGAGGAAGTGCAGAGTTAGCATTTCTCTTATTTTCAGAAATTGAGACAAATCAAATATGTTGAAAACCCGTTTTGTGACTACGGCATGGAGATCAAAACGTATGCTCGAAAGCATATACATGTATGACAAGACTTGTCGCTGTGGTTCAGCAACCAGATCTATGATAAAAAAGTACCGGTATCCCAACTTCTAGTTTTGGAACATTATTGGAATTGTTGTTATCTGTAACAGATAACCATACAGATAACCAAATACATAGGATTGCCTTTCTGATTAAACATATGAGAAGGGCTGGCTGCTGTTTTCAGGCATTTTGCTGCTGCTATTATTATCAAGGGTTGTTTTATTTAAAAATATAGCAAAATATGGCAAAATCAATGATTTGAATTGAAGGGGGGGGGGGGGATACATATTTTTAAAATGAAACAGCCTTAACAAGGCTAACATGATGACCAGTCAACCTGTAACCATCTGGGTCATCTATACGCGGTAAGACTGACCCTGGGATCGTGTGTATCCATTTCCACCCTACTTTCGGCAACTATAACCAGGATTACCCCGAAAACAAAACCATTTGATGTCGTCAGCCAATCCGAACGTTGAACTCTACCGATGTAACCCCAACGTAACCTGCCATTAATTTCCGAGTCGTGCTGTCCTACTTGTTCAACTTCAAAAGTACAGATCTACAACACCTCTTGGATGGTATGGAAGTTATTCATATCTGTATCTCTAAGCCAGGACAATATATGTTTCAGAAGTGGTATGAAAAACCTGTAATTTATCAGATTTCTCGAGCCTGCTCCCCGCCGGATGAAGACCGAACAGTATACGGTAAAGTATCAGATATCGCTCCGCGATAATGGCGACACATGATTCTCAAGCCATCTTATGGATGGCGAAGTGTACGCAAATGGATGACCAGCAGTCTGTCATATACATGTATCATATTTCACTGAAGGATCTGTGCATATATATATGTATCATGTCCAAACATTATTTCCATGTTACAGGTCTTGGATTCAACATTAAAGGTGGTGTGGATGCCCCTCATGTTCCCGGAGAAGTTGGTATATTTGTCACCAAAGTTAGAGAGAACGGAGCTGCATTCAGGGATGGCAGAATTAAAGAGGGAGACCGTATAGTAGAAGCAAGTATTCTCATATTGATCATCTTAGCTAGACGGAATTCCGCTATTTGATCAGTCATTGATACATCCCTGAACTGAACACCCTACAGTGTCAATTTATCAGATTTAACTTTTTCACAGGAATCAGGAAAAGTGAAATTCAGACAATCTGATTCAAGTCTCTGGCTAATACTTTCAATGTTATGGAGAATTGTGGCTGTACAATCCATGTTAATAATAGACTCAATTTAGGTGGTGGACAGTTTGCACAGCCTGGTGTCTTCTTCCATGTATTCACATAGTCTGTTTCATCCTCTTAAACAAGTTGATCACTCACAAACTGTGAGATTTCCGCACCTTACATATATATAATTTATGAGCAATAGTCTTTTGATCTTAGAGCTTTTGTTTGACATCTTTTTCTCTTTTTGTGTTATTAGATAAATGGTAAAAATATTGAACGTGTGACCCACCAAGAAGCTGTGGAGATGTTTGTGAAGTCTGGCAATTCTGTTCATCTTAAAGTCCAACATGGTGCAGAAAAACTTCTCCGGGTAAGATCTAGAACTGTCACTGCTAGTCATAGTAATTGGTTACCCATTAATCTAGCTGAGTGCTGGACAACGAACAAAATTGATTGCGTGCATTGAGAGTGACTCGGTCATTACTACAACCAACTTTTCACTTGTTGCTTTGTCAGTCAGGGAACCAACTTACAGAAGTTATAAATTATAACCTCTACTTGTGATTGTATCAAAATCTTCCCTGTTCACAAAATAATATTTGACCAGTAGTGAAGTCACAGAGTGTAATTATCTTTGTTAATTCATTTAATACAGTCCATCACTATGTTTAACAGCCTTCATACATTCAAGTACATTTATAAAACTTACATGACCATGATATTTTAACCTAGATACAAGTATTATGTATCAGCTTATATCCTTGCATCCCAGATTTTTCCCTCAAATATGAAAAAAAAATCCTATGGATGGCATAGGAGGTATCACTTAGGCCACACTTGTTTTTGAAGAGCTGCACTCGATTTTGTTTATGGTGCAAACTGGCCCTAATAAGCTTATAAAATTATAATGTACTCTGTAGATGACATGTTGATGTAAGATTTTTGGCCCAATCCAATCTTTTGAAGGTTTACCTTGCCATGTTTCCATTAGAAGATCATGTTTTCTTCCCCTGGTCAACTTTTAGTGACATTTTCTTCCAGAAACATTTTGGGGTCAATGCACACAACTTATAACTTCTGAGAGTTATTGCTGTATGTAGTTCATAACTTGGCTAGGTGATAAGTTTTTATAACATTTTGTAAGTTGGACTGCTTGTTATACTGTTGAATGTACACGTATGCCAAAACGATCACCAAATTTCGTCTTATGGTACATTTGATTTCATTTCAGAAACGTCAGACAGCAGCGAAAAAAGTATCAGATGAAGAAAATGAGGGGCATTCGGGATATTTACGAATAGGTGTAGGAATATCAATCACTGCTATAGCCATGTTCATGTTATTTAGGTTCTACAGAAAGGGTTATTTCACCAATGTCTTCCATAGGTAACAGCAGCACTGTGATACTGATCTTACCTAGATATGGGCATCTCCCATAATAACTAACATGGCACCTCTAGGATTGACAAATCTTGTGAATCTACACTTACAAACGAATCTGCTTTGTATGTTTCGTCCAGTTCGTAATAACTAGAATGTCTGTTGTCTCATGTTTGAGGAAACAGATAATTGTGTAATGGCTCAAAGTCTTGTATATACGGTACAAAAGGGTTTAATCAGTCTGTCATAATCAGAAAACAAATGCTATTATTGTATTGCATAGGATGTATATCTCAGAACTGAAATCCAGGATGTATACAGAACAATATTATGTTGAAGGTGCCATCTGTAAATACCATAAGAATATTTGTATGCAATTATTCAGCCAGTCAGCATCCTCAATGGACCTCTTCTAGAAACATGATGATTGGTCATAAATGTATTCTGGGAAGATTTGACCAACAGCCTCATTTCCAGAAACTCTAGTCATGATACTCACTACATGTACATTATGCCTTCACCCAGGTATCACACCTCAGTAGTTCATTAGTAAAATATAGATACACCAGCCTGATGTCAAAACCGTAAAATAGGACATTGTAGTTGATACAGAATATATCTAATCTCATCTTGATAATGTTATAGTATCTCTCTCCCTCCCTCTCTGGAGGCTGTAGGGAGAGTAGGGTGGAGTGGATTGAGAATAAGACTGGATAATTAAGGCCTGGGACCATTCAATTTCTTTCGTCAGTAAAGTCGAAACAGACTTTTCTGTATTTTTTTCAAGTTTTCGATGTGGAGGGTGGGACTGATTTTCAGCTTCCATGATAGGCCCCTACTTAAATGGAGGAATGTTATGCATGCACTAGATATTCCACACAAGTCCTGATAATGGTGTCGATATGGTAGCCCTGCTTTAAATTGATACACTACTAAACCTGGTTAGTGCATAGAATCCTAATTGGGGAGAATTCTGTGCAACAAATGTAAAATATGAGTCAGTAGATAGTACTATCCTCAGAACAAGAAATAGATGTTTTCAGTATGAGCATTGAATATAGGAAATTATTATTAGCAGTTATTACTGAGAATAAAAGCAAAGTGAGAAACCTAGTTTGTGGGGAAAGTTGTTAATGTTCTAGTTTCTTCCATAGCCTACAAAGAACGTCAAACGTGACTAAGTGAGAAACAGTTACTGGATCTATTGGAAGTCAAAAGTGGCGAGTAATTTTCATTTATAGCCATTTACTATAGAGCAGACGGTGTATTAACCTATCCACCCAATGATTTTTAACATCAGTACCAGTTCTTCTTGTTGATTTCTCTCCAGCTGGAGTGTTTTTGTGACAGGACTACAGACTGAACTGTTGGATCTGAATTATGTAAGGATATTCAAATTAATGAGTCAATGACCTATTAAACTGTTTATAGATAAATATTTGACAACATAATTACCAAGAGCTGGACCACACGAATGTATTTTATGCAAATGTATGTAAGAGATAATGGCTGCTCGAGAACTCTAGTTTCAATTGACACGAGTACATTTTGTTGGATGAGGAAAGACATTGATTCTCCCGATTCCAGAATAACAGCCATGAAGTAGTGTATGAGATTCAAAACACTGATTGTTGCAACAGCTAATGGTGACCAAAGCAGGTTTTTGTGATGGTCTGTCTGCATATGTTTGACAGCACTGTGGTAGTCTAGTGGTTGGAGTGCCAGCTTTACAAGCGACAGGTCCTGGGATCAATCTCAGGCGGAGTTATACTGAAGACTTTAACAATGGAACGTGTTGCTTCCTCACTTGGCATTCAGCATTAAGAGGATAGATCAACAGCTGCTTAAAGTCATGTCGGGAAAATGTGACTGGGTGGGGTATCGTGTCTGCCTATGGCATGGTGCGATGTGGTAGCATTGGGACCCCTCCATACCCTAATATAACTGAAAACTTGCTGAAAGTGACTTTAAATCCTACTCACTCCTTTATATGTTTATAATGATGAAATAGATATTTTCCTCTCAGAATCTAAGATAGATTTTGAGGTGGAAAGACCAATAATTCTCTCTGGAGCTGTATCCTTGCTAAAACATACATCCTTTGATTGATATAGGAAGTGAACTTCTCTACTCATAGTACCAATTCTGAGTTGCTATAATATTCAGGTTCTGACTTCATTTTTTAAGTATTCAGATTTATTTTAAATTGATGGTATGGAGCTGTGCTTGATTTTCATGTTATATACAGTTAATTTGAAAGTACATGTAAGCAGAAATATCAACTCCCACACATTCGGCGTGAGACTCACACATTTGGCATATGTCTCACCCTCACACGTGGCTATTTTATATTGATAGTTCTGCTTTCATGTACTTTCAAATCTCACGCATCTGGACATTTTTTCATGAAATTATTTCTTTAATAATAAAAAAATCCAGGACTTGATTAAAAAGTAGGCCTACTCATTTCTAAGCTACATGAAGGGTGAAATAACAATGGTCAGCTTTTTTATGACAAAAACAAAAGTGAACAAAATTGTATGAAATGCCTTGAATTTCGCATTTTTCGAGGGCTCATATTTTCCAGGTGCACAGTACTCAAATCTCACTCCTTGGCAAAATCAAAAGTTGAAAGGTCTGATGTCTCATTTTGCCTTGTGTGTACCGTGATCTAATTGTTGGGGGAGCAGTAAGCTGAACCTTATGATTACCTGCTACACTTCCCATCGAAGGCTACGAGAATCGTCAATTCTTCTATTTTTTATCAGGGTCATTACATTATTTGGTGTAGTGAAGAACATGAAAATGCCCAAAATCAGAAACTGTCACAGTTCGATGAAAGTTCTTAAGACCTTGTATGACGTCGCAAAACCTCGCTTCCAGCATACCAATGCTACATCATCACAGGCACTATAGCTAAATGCAGGTGGTGTCTGGTTTTTCAGAAAATGTCAGAAGTGTGATTTCAATGCCCATGATATTAAAAATGAAGGTCATATATAACCTTTTATCATAGTTAATCCAAACTACTAAATAACTTCTATCACAATGTTACTTGCTGAATATTCTCAAGAGGATGCATCATGCTACTACCTCTTTAATCAAATATGGAACAGCAGAAAAATGTATGCGATTTAGTTAGAGAATTAGTATATTTGTATTGATTGCATTTTCAGTAGTGATTTTAATGTAAAATCCACTTGAGAAATTCAGGAGAATGGGTGAGGAAGTTTTGAAGACACACTGCCAATTTGTGTACAAATATAGTTATTATTCGATGTCCATGTTCTGCATTTGAATGCTTACATATATGTATGACATATCTGCTTTAGCAGACCATGAAGAGGCACACCTAGCACATAAATCAAGACCAATCTTTTTATTTTTTTATTTTTGGTGAAATATGTATATCTATGTAATTACAGTTGTTAACAGGGAACACAATTGTATTGTTTATGATCTGTACTAAAGGACAATACCAACTGATCCTGATTTAATCTGAAATTGTTCTATCTTGTTGATACTTATTGCTTCTTGCCACCTGACGAGCAATGTCGGTGCATATTTCACAGCACGTTCACCAGCCCTGACATATAGAGATGCCCAAATACTGTCTATCATAAACGAGAATGCTGCAGCTGTATCGACAGTAAAAATTCATTTCTTCACATCGTAAATTTTATAAGCTCGGATAAAGACACTGGCACATTCTGTATAGTTCTAGCTAGATATATAATAGCATTTTCTGAATGCCATATCACAAGCCAGGCTTGAAATCATCTACAAATTATGTGGACAGTATCATGGGAAGTACTGTGCTCTCCTCAGTATTCTTGATTCAGACAGGACTCCTTTCAACTGGATTTCATCAGATTTGCTGGTTATTGTGCTTAATGTATAAAAAATATTTTAAAAAAGGCTGTAATGAGCTGGAATTATTGTATTTACGCCATATGCATTTCCCCATAGGAGTTCTTTAGTGGCATGTAATTTACATTAAGCCAGTTATAATTCTGCCTTATATGTAGGTATAAAAAGAGTGGTCCTCTTCTGATGTGGAGAAGTGGTAAAAGAAAAATAACAAATAACCTTCTAGATTTTCCACATTATTAAATTCTGAAATATTTCAGACATTGTCGGACACTAGCGACTCACGGACAGCCTCTTTCCCATAAAGGCCTTAGCATTCGGAAAGCAACCATTCAGCCGAGTTGAATTGCGAGTTAAGACAGACTTCAGACAGAAAGTTGCATGTAAAAACTGGATTCCTTCTGTCACCATCTGCAACCCTTACAATATCAATGTTTACCCCATTGTGAAATACCTTTATGCTGAATAATATCCCTAGAATGAAAGAGATTGTATGAAACTCAACCGTGAATTTATTGGCTTCAAGCTTAAAGAAAATTCTGACACGGGCTCAGTTTTCAGACACTCGATTAGATACACAGGTCCCCATATGTAAAAAAAAAAAAGAATATTATTTAGCGACCAAGCATACACTATATGCGAAATAAACCATGCCATCACACTATTCCATGAAAAGAATAAAGTTTGAAACTGCAGTCGGAATATAATGATGTAGAAAGTCAAGAAGGCTATTTGTTGTTTTTCTATATATATATATAGCATGTGTTATAGATATTCAGTCATTCAATTTAGGAATTTACATTGTGTATCAACACCAATATTTAAATGTGTATTGCCGTCACATTTAAGTTTGTTTCATGTATTTGTTAATATTTATTTCAAATTTTTACTGGTAAGATTTTTTGATTGCTGAAAGCAGTTGATGTGGTTTATATGGATTAAAGTATTTGGTGTGAAATGAAAACAATATTGTTTTTGTATTATCCATGGGTTGGATGGGTCATTCTCTCGAACCCAGATATCCCATTAATTGATGCCATATTTTAGGTTGACCAGAACTATCATTCTCTTATGCATTTACACATTTTCTCCTGTTCATCAATTTTCAATCACATGTCCAAGTTCACTATGTCAACAGCAGTCCTGGTCTTGTAAACACTAAGTTTTTTTTCTTTCCACCACCACCGGTGCATACTCAATGTTTTGGGGTAGTAAACAATACAACAAATCACAAAGAAATTTTATGGTATGATAGGACCTTCGTTTTGTGAATGAACACGGAGCCACTTCAAACGTATGAACCAGCCTTGATATATTGGACATCTCTACGAACCATTGATGAACCAATCACAAGCTAGACATCAATTTGAGCAGGGTGACATCTTCCTCCAGTAATTTCATCCCTCATAATATGGTAGGACAGTCAGCCAATCAGTAACCCAATTCTAGGACATTCAAATGGACTTGAGGTCATAACATATCGTTTTATATTGCAAACTTTCTTGAAGACAAGTCCAGTGTAAGGTCTGTTAACCTTGGTATTATTAACAATCATTCTCGAGTTGTAGTTAAAATCCAACTTTGACCCAGTGACCCCCAAAAGATGGGTCAATCTCACTTTGTGATAGACTTCTGCTCTGACCATATGCAGGTGTTATACCAGTTTGGTGCTCCCAGGCAGTCCTTTTTGGATAATTAAATGGTGACAAATTGACATAATCTGACCTGGTGGGTCAATCTCGCTGATTTTCAATAGGATTCTGTTTTGTGACCACATGCATGTGTGATGTACGTTAGGTGTACCTAGGCATACTCATTCTTGAGATATGGTATTGAGAAAAAGATGGATGAACAGACGCACATACATGACTGCACTGCGGTGGCCTAATGGTTAGAGTGTCGGCCTCGTAAGCAGTAGGTACTGGATTCAATCCCAGGCCGGGTCATACCAAAGACTTGAAAAATGGAACTTGTTGCTTCCTCGCTTCCGCTTTGCATTAAGAGGATAGAACAAGGACTGGTTCGCTCGGTGTCCATGTGATGTGACCGAGTGGGGTGTCATGTCTGCCTACGGCATGATATTTCAAAGGGACAGCACTATAAAATGGCAGCATTAGATCTGCTCTGTTACATATAGGTACTCCTTTCCCTACCCCGTCGTGATATAGCTGATAATTTTTTGAAAGCGATGTTAAACCCTATTCACTCACTCACATGATGACAATACCCCAAGGACAATGTTGGCTGTAGTGCAGGAGCTGAGGTGTGTCTAGTGTCAGGAGCTGAGGTGTGTCTAGTGTCAGGAACTGAGGTGTGTCTAGTGTCAGGAGCTGAGGTGTGTCTAGTGTCAGGAGCTGAGGTGTGTCCAGTGTCAGGAGCTGAGGTGTGTCCAGTGTCAGGAGCTGAGGTGTGTCTAGTGTCAGGAGCTGAGTGAGTGAGTGAGTGAATAGGGTTTAACGTCGCTTTCAACATTTTTTCAGCTATATCACGACGGGGAAGGGAAGGGAGGGGAGGGGCAGGGGCACCTACTTGTAACAGAGCAGATCTAATGCTGCCATTTTATAGTGCTGTCCCACTGAAATGTCATGCCGTAGGCAGACAGTGTCAGGAGCTGAGGTGTGTCTAGTGTCAGGAGCTGAGGTGTGACTAGTGTCAGGAGCTGAGGTGTGTCTAGTGTCAGGAGCTGAGGTGTGTCTAGTGTCAGGAGCTGAGGTGTGTCTAGTGTCAGGAGCTGAGGTGTGACTAGTGTCAGGAGCTGAGGTGTGTCTAGTGTCAGGAGCTGAGGTGTGTCTAGTGTCAGGAGCTGAGGTGTGTCTAGTGTCAGGAGCTGAGGTGTGTCTAGTGTCAGGAGCTGAGGTGTGGTGTCAGGAGCTAGTGTCAGGAGCTGAGGTGTGTCTAGTGTCAGGAGCTGAGGTGTGTCTAGTGTCAGGAGCTGAGGTGTGTCTAGTGTCAGGAGCTGAGGTGTGACTAGTGTCAGGAGCTGAGGTGTGTCTAGTGTCAGGAGCTGAGGTGTGTCTAGTGTCAGGAGCTGAGGTGTGACTAGTGTCAGGAGCTGAGGTGTGACTAGTGTCAGGAGCTGAGGTGTGTCTAGTGTCAGGAGCTGAGGTGTGACTAGTGTCAGGAGCTGAGGTGTGTCTAGTGTCAGGAGCTGAGGTGTGTCTAGTGTCAGGAGCTGAGGTGTGTCTAGTGTCAGGAGCTGAGGTGTGACTAGTGTCAGGAGCTGAGGTGTGTCTAGTGTCAGGAGCTGAGGTGTGTCTAGTGTCAGGAGCTGAGGTGTGTCTAGTGTAAGTTCAGTAAGCCTGGCAATATCGTACTTGAAATATGATGTTAATAAGCTGCCAAAGACTGACAAATTTGACCTAGTGACCCAGGAAAAATAGGTCAGTGTCACTGATTTTTGATAGGCTTCTTCGTTTAGATCATATACTTCTGTGAAGTTTGGTGCTCCTAAGTAACCCACCCTTGAGATATGGTGGTAACAATTCCTGATAAATTTACAGTTTAACCTTGCGACGTGTGGGAAAATATAGGTCAATCTCGTTGATTTTCGATAGGCTTCTGCTCTGCGACCATATTTAAGTGTATTGTAATTTTGGTATTCCTGGGTAGTCATTCTGGAGATATGGTGGCGACAAGAAATCAAGACTGACGGCAGACATACATGAAGACAACCCCCTCTGGTCAAAATTTGCCAGAGGAGTAACTAGAGGCCACGGCCACACTTGATCCCATCGGCCTAATGTGAACTTGCCGTCCCTTTCACATGAGCAATATAAATCTCCGGTATAGACAGATGAAGGGCATTCAATAAGGGGAAACAGAAGTACGTAGTTGGGGGAAAAACAGTCATGTTTATTTGTATGGAAAGTTGGCTAGAGACAAATAGATATAAAAGGGGCGGGCACCCACCAACCACCCGCTCTGATAAGAGGAGCATTAAAGTGGCTCTCAATTATGTGTAAGGAAATGTTCACATGTATTGTTGGTTAATGTAAAATGTTAAGGCATAGTACGATAGGCCCAGGTGTATTATACAGACAAGGGACATATTTACCAAATACAAAAACATGGGTCTGTGCCTGATAAATTGAAACCTTTTGGGGTTGCAATTATCCCAATATTGCAGACAACACACAAATTTCAGCTTCTGCCAAGATATACTGCAGATATATATGCTCAAAGACAATATATGAGGGTCGGGCGAGGGTTAGTTTGGGAGATGGACGGTGCGGCTCGGCGACCTGGAGATGGGGACATCCTCTCCTGAGGGTAGTATGACAGGAAAGCAATAGAAAGCTCCCTGTACATGAAACAACACACACATGATCAACTGCAATGCACATGACTTTAGGAACTCGGTTGTAATTAATATAGTAAGTTACATGTGTGGACACAGATGGTTCCTGCAGAAGCTTTAGGGTAAATCATATGATGCGAGATACAATTATTTGATAGCAAAATTGAAGGAAATGTTGTCCTTCATTTAAGGCGACACGAAATTCAAAACTAACACGGGTTCGGTACTGCGGGGGAATCCCCGCCAGTTATATCATACGAGTGCTCATTCACCCCCATGGCTCATTCACCCCCATGGGTTAGTTTATAGGGATAGGGAGATTCTACTGTAGGGTGCAAGCCTGGCCCATGGAATCTCGGGTAGCGAAAACCCCACGTCACTCGCCCCAGCCTATCCCGCGCCACGCTGTGCAGTGAGTAAAGCGGAGGAGTAGGAGGAGTCGGACACGCCACGGATTATACTAGGGAGATGATGGAATTCTTGCAAACCTTGATATTGGGTGCATGGATGTGATAGTGAGGTAGAGAGGTACTCCAGATTGTTGGAACTACCACACAATATGCTACCAAATTTGAAGTGTGTAGCTGCAATGGTTTGGTTTCTAAAGCATTAACATCATTCTGTGGATATTTTCCATTTGTTGCCATGGAAACTGCAAAAACACCAAGCACACAATAATGCTACCAAATTTGAAGTGTCTAGCTGCAATGGTTCTGTTTCTAAAGCATTAACCTGATTCTGTGGATATTTTCCATTATGTTGCCATGGAAACAACAAAAACACCCAAATTTACCCAATTTCAATAGCCTTGTGCTTTACCACCCAACAATGCTGTATCCCAAATTTGAAGTCTCCAGCTGCAACGGTTCGGCTTTTAGAGCATTCACGTCGTAATGTGGATATTTTTCATTATGTTGCCATGGAAACCACAAAAACCACCAAAATGTCCCCAATTTCAATAGGCTTGTGCTTTACCACCCAACAATGCTGTATACCAAATTTGAAGTCTCTAGCTGCAACGGTTCACCTTTGAGAGCGGTCACGTCACCATGTGGATATTTTCATTATGTTGCCATGGAAACCACAAAAATCAACTAAATGCGCCCAATTTCAATAGGCTTGTGCTTTACCACCCAACAATGCAGTATACCAAATTTGAAGTCTCCAGTTGCAACGGTTCACCTTTTAGAGTGGTCACGTCAATATATGGATATTTTTCGTTATGTTGCCATGGAAACCACAAAAATCAACTAAATGTGCCCAATTTCAATAGGCTTGTGCTTTACCATCCAACAATGCAGTATACCAAATTTGAAGACTCGAGCTGGAACGGTTCACCTTTTAGAGCGGTCACGTCGTTCATCCAGCCAGCCAGCCAGCCATCCAATCCAGCCAGCCGGACAGTGACGACATGATCCCATCCGGCATATATGCCGATGGGATAAAAACAGATAAAAGCCTCACACATGTCCGTTGGTGCTATTTTATGTCACTTTTAACCATGAGAGTTTACAGAATAAAACTTGGCTATTTTGTCTGTACGAAATGCAATTTTTTTGCAGAAATTTAGGCTTCACTAACAGAACACAGGGACAACAATCAATGCACTAAACGGACACCATTTTATGTGACTTTTTCTGTTTTATTTCCATCATTGTTTTAAGAAATTTTGGTCATCTTCCAAAGCATAGGAATTTCTAATCAATTAAAATCTTGATCTGTGCAGAAAAAAAAAATCTGAACCCCAGCCACCTCATATGCAAGCGTACACCACCAGCAAACCCCCTTCCTGTGTTCATATGTTGCACAGTTATGATTATCCCATCCCAACCTCGTTAAGTTCAAGTCAATATATACAAACTTTTATTAAGAACATCAACAACAAACTTCCCATAATTGGCCTACCAGTACTGTAATGACCTGTTATATATCTTTAATTATTTGAAGAACTTTGGGGTTGGATGCTTATTCACAAAGAATAGTTTAATACCCGTCTTGGTAAATAACGAAAATATCAATGTATCCGACATATTGTCTGGAATATTCTGCACTTGAACACTGGCATGTGGGACTTTAGGACTGTGGAGCGAAAATCCATGGAGATTGGTACATCTAAGTGAACGACCCCTTATTGCAAACACCAACTATAGATATCCCTGCCAAAGAAACTGGTGTTTGTGGTAATAACAGCTTGCCAGATGAAGACACCTACACACTGGTGTCTTTGGTGCATGAATATAAGTTGTTGTGAAAGTGAAAATAAAACGGAAATACTCCCATTACCGAGGTGCTAAATGGACTTATTCTGTGACCTGCTGAATCAGTTTTTTAGCACCACATCAACCCTTTTCATTGCTGACCACAAAAAAAAAATAAAACCGTTTAGTTTTTAAATATTTCTCTCTCAAAGATTTGCCATAATAATGTTCTCAAACATTGTGTCAAAGGTTTGATGTATTGTTTTATTTGTTGAACGTCGACTGTTCAAGTAACACAAAGAAAATTGTTTGTTTCATACAAAATGTATTCAACTGCATTGGTTTTCCCAAAAACGATGGATATATTCAGACTGCGAATAACAAAAAATGTTTAAAAATAAAAGCCGCCTTCTCTCTTTTTTTTTCTACAAAAAAAAATTGCCTTTGAAGTTGGGGATTAATTTTATTCAATCCAAGGAGTGAACTGAGCAAGTTTGTTGGGCGTTTTGTGGTTCAGTAACAACAACCTACACATTTCAGTAAAATTCATTTTTTGTATTCAGACAAGTTTCATTATATTAGTACATGTACAATGACCATCAAATACATGACAACTGTTAAGGTATAAGAGCCATAGCGTTCTTAATCTTCTCTCAGAGATTGGTGCTTTCATGCTGGAGTTCATATTTCGATCACATGTTGCACTTCCACAGAAACTCTATGCTCTATCATATCGTGTTAAACACGCTAAATCCCGACGATAACTCAGAAGTGATGGAGGGCTTGTCACATTTCCATGTTAAATTTCAATTACAGATACAGTCCTTCTGGTGTGCCTTCATTCTTCCTGTAGAGCACATTCTCTTTGGCTTTACGGAAGTCCTCATTCTTTACTTTCATTCTTCTCTCTCTCAGTGCCAGTAATCCTGCCTCAGTACAGATGGCCTGTTGGAAAAGCAAGCAGAAGAAAATGTCACAAATTATACACCTCAATGATGCAGTCTAGGAAAGGTATCGCCTATTGAAAGGTGTATTTCAAGCCCAACATTTGCTGCCCCAAAACTGAGTTCCGAACTATTGATGTAAACATGCAAAAAGAGCAGTCAAATGTTATGCAATGCCTGTTTTTGAGCAGCAAGGTTACTTGGCCTATGCCGTTAAGAGAAATAGAGTACAGTGTAGCCTCACTATAAGGTGCTTCAATATAGCGCCGATTCTGATAGGTGGGTGATAAGGCATCCCCCAAATTTGAGAATACCTGTTATTTCAACCTGGTTGCACTGTATGGGGAAATTTAATGGTCAACTGTAAAGCTATCTTTTATTTTCATTCCACAATATCGATGGCAGAAAATAATTTGAAAATTGGCCGTATTTACCAAATGAAAATTGTTTTCCGAGATTGCAAGTGGCAAAAATAAGTAAACCCGCCTCAGTTATTGCCCCTGATTTGGTGCTTTTCCTGTCATTGTGCTTTAGTGGTCATGCCGATGGAAAGAGGGCATAACGTACATTGCGTTGGCCTAGCCAGACAGCACAGCACACACACGTCACAACAAGTAGAACTGATGTCATAATCCAAGGGAAATATTTACAGCTGACAGATTTTCATTCAGAAAAGAAGCAGGATTTTTTGTTGCATATTCTGAATCACCTTTTTATCCATCACAAGTTATGTTTCGACATATCTTGAAACACAAAGAAATTAAAGAAATCCAACACATTTTTGGCTATTTTCAGAAACCTTCACCTTGAAATCAAGAGCACTGTAAATGGTACTTCATCTGTCATGTTATGGACTATCTACATAGTAGATGAAGCGACATCAAGATGTAAACAGTGATACACAGATTAAACTGGCCCACTCATGACCTCTAATAAATAGTTCTACATGTGAAGCTGTTATTATCCTGCTTCTGCTAACAATCTACTGCAAGGGACCATTCCATAACCCAGGATGTTGTCCAAACCTTGATATCTGCACCGGACAGATCGTCCTTGGCCATGACATAGTCATCAATATTGACATCTGCTGCTAACGTCATACGGTTAGTGTGAATGGTGAATATGCGCCGTTTTGTTTTCTCATCTGGCAGTGGGAACTCTATCTTTCTGTCGATACGACCAGGACGAATCAAGGCAGGATCTAACGTCTCAATTCTGTTTGTTGCCATTACCACCTTAAACAAGAGAAGAAACACAATCATAAGGGGTACCGTATTCATGTATTACAAGCGCACAAGTATATATTTTTCCTTCTGCTGAAATTTGATAGAATATTTTCAATCCACATTTTATGCGAAGGCCTCTCGCTTTCCCAAAAAAGAGTTAGACAATACGCAATTGTTACATGAACGTGTAAGGAATTAACATGCAATACGGTCGTGTTTATCCTTCACTTTGAGCCAATCTCGGTGATACTTTGTTTGTCGTGGCATGATGTCTGACAGTCGTCACCTGGCCTTATACCCCCAAAACCCATACAAGAACATCATGGCATTATCTACTTGGATTTTAGGAAACATGAATTTTTCAGCTTCCAGCAAACTATTCTTCGCAAGTCTACAATGGAAATGAATTAGGAAATGAACTTTATATGTTATCCATAGCTGATCGAATCCATGTCATTTTGAGCTCATTTGCACAATTCTAGATGCAAAGTATTACAATACAGTAAACATGTCTGATAATGGCCATTGTATGATAGTGCTTTCAATTCCTAGTTCAAATCAATTTTATTACATACAAAAACACATTTTTAGGTCTAGTACAAACATTTGAATGTACACAATCTTGTAATATCCAAAGTATCTTGGTGTATGGCCCATATAGAGCTCCATAAGGTTTCCCTGGCAAATTATATGGGTGTAACTATCATAGATAGCCTTGTCCCTAGGTATGGGACATCTGACCAAACCATTCCATGACAGAGAGCGGGTCCGTCATAACCAAGATCAGCCACGTTATTATTAGGACTTTAGAATATAGTGACATCATCTCTCGAAAATTTCTCCATATTTGAGCGAATATGAGACAGCCATTCTGATTCAGGCTAACTAGGTTGGAGGAATGAGAGGGATGCCCACTATTGATCCCTATTGCTCTGCATACATTCGGTTTTCGGATAGTCCACGGAGACCTTGAAACAAATTTAATACCTCATTGTCCATTCATTGGCTGTTATTTTTATCAGCCAGTACTAAAAGTGGTTGCAACAAGCTTGTTTTCTTGCAGGGCTGGTGTGGAGTACAGTACATGTATGCATATATACCTGATGTTAGCAGTCGATCACCACTGGAATTGGGTTTCCAGAACCGTGAATTCCAATTTGAATACCAACGGCAATGAAAATAAACTATAAAATGGAGCAGGCTATGACAAACCTTCCAAACTATTTTAAGAAATTTCAAATTATAATCTCATGAATTTTGTTTTTATCCTTTTTGGGGGAGGGAGGGGGGGGATGGGAGGGAGCTATTAAAAAGGGCATTTTTTTTCAATGTCATTTTATCCCCGAAAGAACCCCAAGAATATGCCAGAGTGTGTGAAATGAAGAGTAGGACCGCAAATCTTTCCTCCAGAGAACTCACTAGTGGTGTGCACTTTCAGTGCTGTGATTCTATAAACTTGCGAAAAACTTAAGATGCGAGGAGTGAAATTGAACGGTATGCAGTAAACCCAGTAACATACCTGAGAATTCAGGGACCCAATTGGTATCTGATTTGATCAGAATTTACCTTTAAGAAACTAGTTTAACTTATGATTTTCGCCCAGTCTCAAATAAATACTCTTCACCTTATTAAATAGCACACTGGAGAATATGTATACATGTATCAGTGTTTAAATCAAATTGGTCAATTATTATAGCAGGTATACACACCTTGACATCTCCTCTGGAATCAAAGCCGTCTAGCTGGTTCAAGAGTTCTAACATTGTCCTCTGGATCTCTCTCTCCCCACCAGAATTGGACTCATATCTGAGAATAATAGATTAGATATGGTGACAATCAAAATCAACCAGGTGAAATAATTCAAATTCTTCCAGTATGCAAAACAGAATTGCATCATGAATGTTGTATTGTCAGTCCGGAAACTGCCAGTGTCTCTTGAAACACAGCAAGGGAAATAAGTCAAAACAGGAGAGATAATACAAAATTACACAAGTCACAACAGGGGAGACAATTATCTTGTCACAACAGGGGAGAGAACTATTGTGATGTGCATTTTGTGGTAGTTTGTAAAACAAATTTATCTTTGGAAGCATTTCTTTACAAGTACCAAATATCATATTATGTTTATGCACCTTTTGGTTCCTATAGCATCAATTTCATCTATAAACACTATGGAGGGAGCATGTTCTTCTGCGACTCGGAACAATTCTCTCACCAGCTTGGGACCGTCGCCCTGGAGAAACAAGCACAATCACAATCAGGTATAATTGAGGGGAAAAAAATCAATGTAGAGCAATTAGACAACTCCCATGTTCCATTGACTGATAGCTATACAATATAAGCAGTTCATAGGAACAGCAAATTGGGATGATGTCCTGAACTATTTCCAAAGAATCTATTAACTGATATAGCAAACCCACTTCAAACCCACAAAAATGACATGATGACATGTCCTATCTGGCTTCAAACTTTGCAAGTGATGGGAGACAAGCCAAAGGTCTATGAATTTCTGTAGACAAAATAATTGAACATTTTACCAAATATTTTTGTATGAGCTCAGAACCCACAACTCTGAGGAAAGTTGCTGACGTCTGGTTTGCCACTGCCTTAGCCAGTAAAGTTTTCCCTGTAGAAAGGTAAAGAAAATTTTCAAGATGAAAACTGAAATATGTAGCAAATATGTTTAAACCTTTCTGTACAGTTAGGAACAGCAAGCGTTCTGAGAACCCCAATATCTCATCTGCGGGGTCATCAGCTAAAGCTGCAGCAGTATTTGAAAGCATACATGTAGAGCAAACTGTCCATGTAGAGGTGTACATATAAATTTTTGCCTAACAAATACCTTATCAATAGCACATGCACATCCTCAAATCATATGAAGCTTCTGTAGCAAGTGTCAAAATCATTCAGTGAAAGCTGATAGCTTCAGCAAACTGGTGTACATGTGTACATGTATAAACGTACATTCTCATTGGCAAATTTCTCAGTCGAAACCCTCATAATTTGGATAAAAATTAATATTTCATCTCATAATTAGCTCAGGCACATCATCTAATCATACGAAACAAGTTTCATAATCAAACAATGCAACCTGACAAATTAAGTTAACTTTTCAGTACATTTTAGTCGAACAAAAAAAAAAAGTATAATTGGCAAATTACTAACTTGAAACTCTCATAATTTGGACAAAAAAATAGCAAGTGTCAAAATCATTCAATGAAAGCTGACAGCTTCAGCAAACTTTCCATGTACAGGTGTACATCTATACATGTACATTCTCATTGGCAAATTACTCAGTTGAAACCCTCATAATTTGGATACAAATTAATATTTCATCTCATAAATAGCACATGTACATCCTCTCATCATAAGAAACATGTGTACCAAGTTTCAGAATCATCCATTGACAGCAGACAACTGCAGCAAACTTTTTATGTACAGGTGCACATGTAGAAAGCTAAACAGGTTAGGGCGATCCCGCTCTCTAAAATGGAGATAAAAAAGGTCGTTTTTGCTCAATAACTTTTGATTCCTTCTTAACTAATGAATCAAAATTTCAGGCGCATTGATTTATCTATTGTTCCAGGTCATTAAATTAATTTGCCATGTGAATAACCAGCCAATGTTGTTTAAACAGCGCGAAGGATGTTTGGCCTATTATTATGCAAACTAGATAGATGACAATTTACTTTTTTACTACCATTTAATGCGGATAGATATGTTTGTATGCGCCTGAAGAGGATTTTGCTGAATTCATTATGTCAACTGATTTATTGAGCGAAAACGAAACTTTTTACCTCCATTTTAGAGAGCGGGATTCCCAGGCCTTCAAGTGCCTCCTATATTTTTGAGTCATTCCTATATTTTCCTCAAAACCTCCTATATTTCCTATATTTTGACTTTTTCTCATGAAAACTTTCATCAATGCTCTGTAATGAGTCAAACTGACACGTGGAAATACATTTCAGAATGTACATGTACACTTCAGCTAAACAAAAAACTAAACTTAACATTATTTGATTTTAGCATTGGAGCACCCATAGAATGCCATAACTGACCCCCCTGGTGGAATACCCACCTCCCGTATTTTTTTTCTGATTTTTTTTTTTTTTTTTTTTTAATTTGCTAAAACAAAAATCTTATCATTTCCAGGGAGGGGAGTCGGACAACGACGGCATCCTCTTTCCCCTCACACAATGTCTCCCCTTACTTCGTAAGGCGAGATAAAAATTCTATGATTTTATTTCATTGGCATTCAATTTTTTGACAAATAATATCATCACATTACATCATGTTGGAAAGCTTGAAGAATCATCTACGAAACAACATGATAAGTATATCTTCAGTTTGTTCATTTTCACGAAAGTCTGGATCTGGTACATAGGGAGTTAAGGACAATATTAACACACTGATTGTACCTTTGGGGGAAAGGAATACACTGGTCTTTGAAAACATCCTCTTATTGACCTACTTGACAAGTATAAGATATACTTTTACCTGTACCAGGTACACCATATAGAATGACACCTTTAGGGGGTTTGATTCCCATCTCCTCGTAATACTCAGGGTGAGTTAGGGGTAACTCCACAGATTCCTGCAAAATAGGACATTCTCAGTCATCATACAATAAACACTTATAACAAACAGATGAGCATCTGACTTGAAGATAAGCCATGGCATACTACATTGAATATGAGGATTATTTTTGAAACACAAATCACAATGCTGATTTATTTCAGTGTTAAGCAGTCTATGAACTGACCCATGATTTCAGAGTAATTACTGGAGTTTGACCATTCTCCTCACAGAGCTGTTCTCACCTTAATCTCTTGAATCTGTGAATCCAGTCCTCCTATGTCAGCATACGTCTCCTGAGGGGCTTTATCCAATTTCATGACTGTCACCATGGGATCAGTATCATCCGATAAAACACCCACCACAGCATGCACCTAACATAAAGGCAAAACCAATTGTAATATACATTTAGTGAACAACAGTGAGATAGAATTAATCTTGAAAACAAACATTAGTTGATCAGGCGAGTTTCATTATGACATGGTATGTCACTTGTTCGACTGATGTCCAAGACATACAGGAGGAGACTCGCCAACAATAGACTAGAATACAGGGGCCAGTGAATATACAGAAATAGTGTGGTTTATAGAAATTTCCCCTATTATAGTGTGATGAATTGTGTCTCCAAACATCACATAATCTCACAAGGTTATGCTTACATACAACCTGCAATGACCTCAGCATCAGTGAAAATTGAGATTTCCTGGAAGTGAGTAAATTCTCTTCATTCACCAATTTTCTATAGACTAATGTAGATCACCAGATGTAGATATTGATAAGTATGTAAGTAAACAGGAGTTTTTGCATCAAACAAGAGATTATGTATCATTGTAATACACATAGATGTCCTACCTTGTGGTTGAGGAGAACAGAACAGCCCGGCTCTAACGCGTCCTTATCCACAAATGACAGGATGCTCACATAATGTTCACTCCCAACAGACGTGGAGACAATTGCGTGATTGTCATCAATAATCTCTTCCAGATTTCCCACGGACATGGGTGATCCCCTCAACTCATCCACTTTGGTTCTCTCCTCCTACAAAAGTTGTAATCAAATTATTCAGAAAATAAATTTTAGGGCTGTTCCTCAACAATAGTACACGATATGGTGCAAATTCAATCAAGGGTGGTTGGCGATAGAGATAGGATGAATGGAATATGGATGGTTGAGGTCAGAAAACTTTACCTCAACCTCAAGTAAGGCAAATTGTCAGCAGTAAATGTGGACAATACAGACCACTTGGACTCCCTTGTTTTGTATATGGCATTATTTTTGTATGTTAATCAATGAATACAATTTTCCATGCAGGCCGGGAGACAAATGGAAGTTATCTTGGGGTTCATTATAAACCTGAAGATGTTTCTTCCCTTGTCACCTTAGATAGGTTACTTTATAAAATGCGGAGATTTACAAGTACATTTTAATGTGAACGTTGATCAAACCTCATGCTTCTCTTCTTGTGGCTTGAGACGTTCCTGGTTCTTGATGAACTCTTCTTCCATCAGTAGATAGTCCTTGATCCTTTCTAATTTCAACAGCTTCAGTCTACATCTTGTGTATGGGGTCACTGATAACAGAAGACATTACACAACACTGAAGCAATCAATTTGGACAAATACAATTTTGTGAGACTAATATCATTACAGGAAGGAATGTGGTTCCAAGTTTGGTATTGGTCGACCTGAAACAAAATTATATCCAAAAGCTTCACAGCACCAGCCTCACTTAACGTAATACTCGTTAAAACTGACAGATTCTGTATCAGTAACTTTAAAATCCAGGGACAGTTTATAGATATTTACTCACCTTGTGGAAGTTTGTTAGCTGCCTCTGGACCTTTGATTTTCTTCTTTCTTTTCCCAACTCTAGTCGGAACTGGTGGTTCATATTTCCGTTTCTTCTCCTGAAACCAAGACAGAAAATAAGCATACGTCTGCCAAGACAACAATAACTACATGTACATCTCACTCCAATATGTTCACAATCTCTGGTATTGAGATCAGGTCCCGGTAAAATACAACACCTAGTTTGTTTAACTATTCATTACATAACCCACAAACTGTCCACCAGTACTGGCTTGAGAAGGTTCCAGACAAATACAATTTTATGTCTACTGTGCATATTTCTGCGCCGCATCTACCAAACTAGCAATATTTAATGGAAATTTAATGGAAGAGGAAAATATAAGCTTTTAAGAGAACAGTTGTTAAAGAATATTTGAATTAGATAGTGTGTTTTCCAAATTTTGAGGCAATACGATTTCAGCGAACTAATGCCGGCAAACTGAATAGCGAAATCAGGGTAAAGTGGCCTAACGACCATGGTTTTCCATGTTGACATCCTACTGTCTTGAAGGGAAGCCTAGTGACCCCTCATTTTTATTAGATTTTCCAATTCAGTATTGTTCCAGAAAACTATTTGAGGCATTTTGGAGAAAAATGACATTTTATCTTCTTAGAAAATATTATCTTTTTCTATGAAAAATAGACGCACTTTTCATGGAATTCCTATTTAATCCTATATATTAGAGTGGGGCTAAACCATTAAAGAACACCATTTAAATTATGCAAAATTTAAGCCTGATGACGGACCCCTGAGTTTTATCTTTTATTTTGAATGTTGAAGGTTTGCTCTACCTCTTGTCAAAATATAAGAAAAATAAAATTCTATTTTCAAATTGTCTGGAAGTTTACAGGTGATTGGCTAAAGCTATCAGAACATCCTAGGGATATTAATTCAGCCCATGAATCTACTTATGGGTATAATTTTTTGGTTGTGAACGACCCCTTCCAGAACCCAAAACATAAATTATTTACCTGTATTGAACAGCACACTACAGTGCCCTCTAATTATTAAGCATAGAAACGACCTCCGCACAATAAATCCTGGTGACGCCCATGGTACTCAAGAACTTTTACCCGAGACAGCCTACCAAAATACTGTTACCACGCAATTTTTTCACGTGAGGCTCTGCCTGATAAATCGAGTCCTTTTGGAGTTGTAATTTCATTGAGGCAGAATTATACCAACATTGCAGACTACACAAAAATTTCCACTTTCTGCCAGGATATAATGGAAAAATAAGTTTAAACGCAATATACGAGGGTCGGCGAGGGTTAGTTTTGAAGGTAGTGGGTGGGGCTTGGTGTCCAGATGTGGGGACATACTCCCAAGGGTAGTGTAAGCAGCAGCTTCAAGAATATACGAGGGTAGGGGGTCTTGCGAGCTTAGTTTAGGAGGTAGACGACAGGGCTTGGTGCCCCGGGGGTGGGGATATGTTCCCGAGGGTAGTGGATAGGTTGAATAAGTGCAGCATGGTGTAAATCCCAGGAATATATGAGGGTAGGAAGTGGGGCACGGCTTAGTTTATGTGAATTTCATACATTTAGATGGCATGTGTGTGACGATGGTAGAATTTAAATCCAGGTCATGCTCTTTTTCAAGAATTTGAAGATTTTAGGTTTAATAGCAGTATTCAAACTAAATTTACTACACCAAAAGTTGTCTCCCCTTTTCAATAACTGAGATAGAACTAGACTAGCCACCAGGATCCTGTTGCAAAGGGGTTCGCCAGCCCGAACTGATGCCAGGTGGCTATGTGTACCAAGAGATAAATGGCACATGCCCATGTCGTTTTTCTGGACACCACAAAGGCAACGTCAAGTGTAATGACATTTTAATTGTTAATTTCATGACGCCACGTCTTCTTTACCTGTTGGAGCACTAGCTCGGCCTAGTGTGGCTGGCGATCCCCATTATCAATTAACTGGAATATCTGCATAGAAAAACATCAGCTTTGTTTGTCTTGTGAATACAAGCCAAAGAAAATAAGAAGCTGCGCATCTGAAAAACCCTCAGCTCTCGGGTAACTGTTTTAAGGCTTGACTAACTTAAGACAGTCATGTCTAGCTAATCATGTTTGGTGTTACAGATCCACAGCATCTTGAAATGGGCTGCAATTGATTGAATGGTGAATTTCATGAGTTCTGAAGTGCACATTTTAATAGTGACATGTGCCCCCTGACAGTAGCCATTCATAATTCATTTGATTTGAAGATAGTCCGAGCAGCAAGTACCCCTTCCTGGCTGCCCATATTCAGCCCGAAGCAATTTGTATACGATACGTGACCTGGTGCCATGATGTCAATTGCACATTTTGTGCAGTCCTGATGCCCTTATATTACCTTGTCATCCTTTTTATCACCACCTTGCCCGCCAGAGCCACCAGACTGTTGCTGGCCCTACAAAACATATAGAATAACATAAGAATCACAACTCAATTGGGTTATTTAATTCAGAATGCTTTTTTACACATTTCCCATTATCCCATACAAGGTAAAGCTCATCAGATTCATTCATGGGAGTTAACCCACTCATGCAGCATTGACCACAGCGATGACCAAACCTGATCATATTCCATTCAACTTTAAAACAATTTTGAAGAAATTTGGCATTATTGTTTGTAAAAATTAAAACATCTGCATATTCAGTAAATACTGTCTATACACTTCCCTAAAACATTTGTATTAGTTCTATCAGAGGCAAATCAACCAAAGTATGTATCATAGCACTCATCAAACAGAACCTGTCAAACAGCCTATACCACGAGACTCATGCAAAGTTCGTACACAAGTGAGATGAAATGCACGATGCGGGTGATCACGGGTGTGAATAATTATGTAAATCTCCGAGGCTGATTATTTGAATTCCAACATACCATCTCCCATGATACATCAATCAATTTTTGTTCTGAAACTGCGCAAACACGACATGTACCGTTCTTACTGCACAATTTAACGTCACATCATGTGTTATAAGCAGGAAGGAAATGACCAATGCATTCGAGGTGGTCTATTAAATCTAGTTCATTTGCTTCTGATTTTATTCGCGATAGAACAATATGTACTACATGTACTGTTATTTGACACCTAGTCAAGCAAATTTACAGTTAACATCTATATGTATATATACATACTCTAACGCACTCAAAAAGATGGTCGACCATACAGCCTCCCTAAAGGAACAAAACCTGGGGATTCATTAGGTTAAGGCAATCCCACTCTCTAAAATGGAGGTAAAAAAGGTCATTTTTGCTCAATAAATCAGTTCACATAATTAATTCAGCAAAATACTCTAGAGACGCATATCTATATCCGCTTCAAATGGTAGTAAAAAAATAAATTGTCATCTATCTAATTTGCATAATAATAGGAAAAACATGTCGCGCTGTTCAAACAATGTTGCCTGGTTTTTTTCAAATGGCAAATTAATTTTAGGGCATGGAACAATAGATAAATTAATGAGTTTTGAAGCATTGGGTAATCAGGAATCAAAAGTTATTGTGCAAAAACGACCCTTTTTACCTCCACTTTAGAGAGCGGGATCGATATATTTGAATTCACTTTATAAACTAATGACTGCATCTGCATCCTTGAAATTTACAATATAAAAGCATGCCATCATATGCAGTCTTTATTTGAATGCTAGAGAGATTAAATATATAAATTAAAGAGATCTATCATTCTGAACATTTCAAAGTGATTGATTCAAATGTGTAGTCTGTCTGTATAATGATTATAATTGTATTGAAAAATGACCAAGATGGTAAAGCCAAATATGTGGTGAATTGATACAGATTTCTGAATTACTGCATAAATTTGCAAAAACTAAAATTGATATAGCCGTTAACTCAGGAACTCTAGCTGTGATAGGTGAATATATGAAAAGGGGGCGTGGCTTTCCTATCACAGCTCAGAGCAGGGGTAGGTTAAAATATGGCGATAAAAGTTGACCTTCCGAAAAGTGCCTTTTCGCAATCTTTCGTTGACGAAAGTAACGAAACGCTGGAGAAAAAATATGCCAATTTGATACAACAAACAGCAAGCCTGGAAATAACGGGCCGGTCACGGACAATGTCCGACACCGAATGAAGCTTTGACGGGCACAAATCACTCGGACCTGGTCGTTTTGTCCGGTGCCATTTTATACTGGACAATTTAATCAGTCGCAGCAGCTTTTCACTGTTTTTGAGCAGGGAAGTTCACGCTATTTCAAAGCTGAAAAAAAACACTTTTATTCGTCAAACTGGCAATGACAATTGTCCTGCATGGCTGGTCAAAGTCTCCTGCTCGACCACGCTGCCATTATCGCCGAATGCCATGTTCGCATTATTGCTGACGTCATCATTATTGTGGGAAAATCCCTGAACTGGGATTCCCTCTGACAGGATCGTTCTGGCGCACATGCCAAATTGTTGCAGCAAACGATGCTGATGATCTGATATTTTACAGCTAGCTGCCACTCGAAACAGAACAAAACTGGTACACTAGACATTTATGTACAAAATGTAAGAAGCTGCAATTACTGTTGAACTGCAAAACCGCGGACAAACAAGTTTAGACTCAGAAATTGACCTGCAACAACAACAACAACGTCGCATCTGACGATCACTTCTCAATGAAAAATGACCATTTCCAAGGCCCTTCCAAGGTTATAAAATGAACAATCTTGGGTGGTTGATTCTCCTAATTATAATTGAGAGGACCTTTGGTTTTGGGTTTTTTTTCTAAGAAATATTGAAGGTATCATTTTTGTTGTGTCTTCATTTTGGGTGCATGCCCATACATTTTACATAACTAAGCGCAGCTAGATAATGCGGTGGATATCCTTGGAGGTACTAAAAAGTTGTTGAGAAGCAATTTTGATGTTTTTTTTTTTTCTTTTCAGCCAAAGCAAATCTTGCGTACATAAATTCGACAAAGTGAATCATTCTGGCAAAAAAAATTCATTTTAGCTAATAATAATTCTAAGCAACTATTCCTGATCATACAGTTGTAAGCTGTGTTGATAGTGCATGTAGTAAGTAGGCTATACCTTCTGTAGTGCTGATTACGAAATAGGCCGCTGAGGCCCGATATATTTGTCAGGCATCCCATTCCAAATGTCAGGTACCAAGTTATTGATGCCTGCCAAAGTGTCAGGTACCAGTGAAAAAATTATTTCCAGGCTTGAACAGGTTGGGGAAAATATCTTCATCGAGGTATTATACCTTTATCGGGGTATTATACCTCGATCGAGGTATTAGCCTATACCTCGATTGGGGTATAGGGCTATGTCAACTTCAGTTTTTATATATTTATGGAAAATGTGGACATTCACACACATGCCGGACTGCATGAATCTTTCAACAGCATCCATTGCTTCATTATTCCATGATTTTCACGGCAACGTATTGCTTCGTTTTATGAGACTAATCATTCAAATTAGCCACTTCAATATTTCAAAAATGAAACATGGCTCCAAATGACATATTCGGTGAAATTTATTCTGTAAATGAAAAAAGCATGGGGTGGCATACTTCCATATCAAGGTCATGCACAAATTGCAGGATTTGAGAGGCAATGCCTAGTTGATAAATCAAGTTTAACTGACAGATACATAATCTAAACTGCTAGCATGTGCACATAAAACACAGACCTCTGCTCTGGGTATTATGACCCTGCCATGTGTATGCATGCTAGGAGATTGTGCATTGCATCAGACAATTTAATCAAATTTATTCATCAGTCTGTGCATCTACATTCATGCAACATGGATATGACTTTGAGATGGAAGTATGCCATCACATGCCATTTTCATTTACATAATAAATTTCACCGAATATGTCATTTGAAGCCATGTTTCATTTTTGAAATATTAGAGTGGCTAGTTTGATTGATTAGTCGCATAAAACGAAGCAATAAGTTGCTGTGAAAATCGTGGAACAATGAAGCCATAGATGTTGTTGAAAGATCCATACAGTCCAGGGTATGTGTGGATGTCCACATTTTCCATAAATTGACAAAAACTGAAGCTGACATAGCCCTATACCCCAATCGAGGTACAGGCCTATACCTCGATCGAGGTATAATACCCCGATAAAGGTATAATACCTCGATGAAGGTATTTTCCCCAAGCTGACAAAAGCTGTACGACGTGTAAAATATGAGGAGTTCCCGAATGCGGAACACCAACCTAACGTCAGCAGACTGCAGTGTCTGCAATGTGCCTGAGACAGTACATCATTATGTCTTCCAGTGCTCGAGATTTGAGGAAGAACGTGATTCCCTGATGGACATAGTGAATCAGACTCTGTGTCTTTCCAACAGGGAGAAAGGATCTATTGTGGGGGAGATCAACCTACAGGTGCTAAGTGGGCACAGTGAGGTCCTCTCAAGGGAGCACAATTCTAAGATAGTGGGGGCATTCTGTGACTACCTGGGAAAGACCTACCCTCCCTAGAACATGTAGTTAAATTAGTCGCATCAGCTATGCCACCCGTACAAGGATTGTAAATAACATTACCATGTTTCTCCAGTTTATAATGTACTTAGTATTTCTATCTACCTTACCACTGTATATTGTATGTCTCTTTTCTTTTTTTTTCTTTTTTTTTCTTGTTTTTGTTTTGTTGCCCTACTCAGCATCAATGAGTCTGACAACACGTATTGATCGATCGAACACCGCCCGCCGTCTACTTTCTCAAGCATTAGAGAACAAACAGCATTTTGGGAATATAGCACCATGTGATTTTTTCTTGTAGCATCAGTGAAAAATACCCATCGAGTCAAGAGTGGATTTACAGATAAACAACAACAACAGGATAACAGCCTTAGCAGGAATGTGACTGCAGCAAAACCGCTGCAAGCTTTTCTCGCTTTGCACGCGGCCCTGTCTCTGCAAAGAATGCAAATGGCTGCGCCCACAAGAGAGTAAGATGATGTAAACGCTTCATTGATTTTTATGAAAATCTCATGCAGATAGGTGAACGTAAGTATGAGAATGAGGGAAATGGTAAGTAGGGGTCCATTTTAGTCAATTCGTGTCAGAGACCTGCCGTAAAAGTATTTGTCACCAATGTGCAGGTTGGTTCGAAAACAACTCCAAGTGTCTCCCACATACATACCATCTTGCACTTTGAGATCGTTTTTAAGTGATCGAGGAATGTTCGTTTGACAACGATATATATAGGCTAACTGGCCTATCACTCATTGGTCAGTTGACCTATATATGCGAACTGACTTATATACGCAAGTTCGTGGGATTTCCTGGACCTGGTTTTTGTATCTATATCTTCAACGGATCAGGCGTGCAGACATCTGGGGCGTGTGGTCCATTACTGTCGCACTAATTGAAATGCCAGGTGGTGAGGAAACGTCCGGAGCCGGAGGGGCGGTGTCCGAGCACGTTTTTGGACCGGTGACATTTATTTGACACGAAAACACGAAAACTGCACCCCCTCCAACCCTTTTACCACATTTGATTTACCGTAAACAATATTACGATAACGGATAATCTCCAGCGGTAAAATTATTACTGAATTAGAACTGCTCAATCATATCAAATATCAATCAAGTGGTGAGACCGGCTATCCAAACCTAATTCCAAAGAACCAAACACACAGTAGTAAATGTAAAATGTGCCAAGAACCAGGACAAAAATCCTTCTCATCTCACCATTTTTCTGCTGTATCATAGGCTTACAACTCCTCGGCTGGTCTACCTTCTACTAAATGAGTGGCAACAACAGTCCTCTGCTTGGAGAGTCGGTTGAAAAAGCTACGCCATCTCTCGGATAACAGTGACACAAGTTCCGTTGTCTCCCCTAGTTCAGTTGAGACGGTTCCTAGACTGGTTACCTCCCCTGTATGGATAGGCAACCAGTCGTTTCCGCCTCAAAACTTTTTTTTTCAGTTAAGCCCTGTTGTTGTTGTTGTTGTTGTTTATCTGTAAATCCACTCTTAACTCGATGGGTATCTTTCACTGGTGCTACAAGAAAAAAATCACATGGTGCTATATTCTCAAAATGCTGTTTGTTCGCTTATGCTTGAGAAAGTAGACGACGGGCGGTGTTCGATCGATCAATACGTGCACAGGTGCATCGACTCATTGATGCAGAGTAGGGCAAAACAAACAAAAAAAGAGAAAGACATGCAGTGGTAACTAAGGTGGTTAGAAATAATATGTACATTATAATAGGAGAAACATGGTTATGTTATTTACAACCCTTGTGTGGAGGGCACAGCTGATGCAACAAATACATGTTCTAGGGAGGGTAGGTCTTTTCCAGGTAGTCACAGAATGTTCCCACTACCTGAGAATTGTGCTCCCTTGAGAGGACCTCACCACACCCTGCATACCAAACGGCTGCTCCAACTTCCGCCGGAGGGTGAACTCCCGCCGGAGGGACGGGCGTGAAAAATGGTAGGGCAACTTTATGGCAAGCCAAAGTGCTTTTTATTCCGAATTTCCGATATCGGAAATTCTAATTTCCGATATCGGAAATTGCAATTCCCGATATCGGAAATAGAATTTCCGATATCGGGAATTAGAATTTCCGATATCGGAAATTCAGTGACAATTTTCGATATCGGAAATAGAATTTCCCATATCGGGAATTCAATTTCCGATATCGGGAATTCAATTTACGATATCGAGAATTCAATTTCCGTTATCGGAAATAGAATTTCCCATATCGGAAATTGTCACCGAATTTCCGATATCGGAAATGAAAGCCTGAAAGCTTTACAAAACCTAGGGGTGCATTCCACACCTAAATCTGAATCTGAATCTGAATCTGAAACCTAAATGATGTGCGGCTAAAAACAGGCATGGGTTCGGATCTTCGACCATAAATAGATGTAAAATCTTTAACAAAAACCTTGTAAACGTATATATTTTCTAAATGGGCACACTCGTGCCATTATTTCAGGGGACTTGTGAGCTATTGAAATTGAACAGGAAAGACGTGCAATCCTCCTTAGCCCTTCTTCAACTTTTCTGAAAAACATGAAATGATTTTCTTTTTATGTATGTTAAAGTGTTTCCCGTCCAAAGGACAATTTAATATGGCGAAAAAAATAGGGGGTCGACCTACTCGTTTTTTGTAAAATTTTATCGCCATAGAGGAATCATGATTTTCGCTTCCAGAAAAAGTGCGGATTTTGGTCCTCCAGATATTCAATTCCGGACACGATTAACTCTGTAGTGGCGAGTGGGTGCGATCAACAAACAATTGTTATATCCTCGTTTGGAGAAATGGTTACGTCCAGCAGGGTGATACTATAGATATCAGTTAGTAGATAGGTAAGAAGAATTACCTTGCTGTCAAAATCGGGCGATCTTCCTTTTTATAAAATTAGGGAGGGACCACTTTGTACGAAATCGTGGCAAGTGTGGAGTGCACCCTAGAGTTGCAATTCCCGATAACGGAAATTCAATGACAATTTCCGATATCGGGAATTGCATTTCCGATATCGGAAATTGAATTTCCGATATCGGGAATTCAATTTCCGATATCGGGAATTCAATTTCCGATATCGGGAATTGTCTCCGAATTTCCGATGTCGGAAATTGCAATTCCCCCGATATCGAAAATTCTAATTTCCGATATCGGGAATTGCAATTTCCGTTATCGGAAATTGAATTTTCGATATCGAGAATTCAATTGTCGATATCGGAAATTGAAGGTCATGAATTTCCGATATCGGGAATTCAATTCCCGATATCGGGAATTCAATTCCCGATATCGGAATTTCTCGAATAAAAAGCACTTTGGCTTGCCATACAACTTGTTGGTTTTTACGTTGATATGTCAGGACCATACCCTATCAACAATATCACTGTCGTGAACGAGCCCCGGTGGGTTTGGCTACGACACACGCAAGATGGCGGCCAGTACGTCAGCCCAGAGGTACGTCATTTTTTCAGACGGCATGTATTTGGCGTATTTTTGAACTTAAATTGCCAAATAATGGATTGAATAGAAAGAGTAATGATTCTTCTCATTTCTGATACACATATCCTCTGACTATATTCATCCATTTACCTCATATGGGCGAATACTTGAAGCCGATTTGAGAATGTAAAAAATCGAAGCGAGAGCGCCTGCGAACTTTTGGATATTTAGAGGCTGAAACGGTCTATTATG
Source organism: Hanleya hanleyi (assembly GCA_036873755.1). Taxonomy (NCBI): domain Eukaryota; kingdom Metazoa; phylum Mollusca; class Polyplacophora; order Lepidopleurida; family Hanleyidae; genus Hanleya; species Hanleya hanleyi. The sequence continues at coordinate 11,340 of JAVTVY010017119.1, read as the reverse complement.
CTAGTTTTTTGCTCAGTAATAGAAAGATTGGGCGTATAAAATTGCCCATGCAGCTACAACGACTTCTTACATTTAGTTATTTAGCTATAGTTGACATATTTTGAGCAAGCAAAAATTGTGAAACTTCCCGGTTACGACACACGCTGCTTTTTGCCGGTGTGCGGTTACGACACAACGTTTGAACAGCAGCTGATGACGGAAAAGTGAACGGTTACGTCACATTTGAAGAATACCAAATATCGCGTAAAACCACCCAATCTCGAAATCCAGAACGGTTTTTGGTCTCCTTTTCGGACGGATTCGACTCCTAACCTGGTTAGGAACTACCCTCAATAAAGGTCGCGGTCAAATAATAATGAACTGGCGATTTTCCAATACGGAGTAACTGGAAGTATAACTGATATATATTTACGGAGTGTAGAATGAAGTTCAAAGTAATTGAGGTTGGTGCTTGACTATACCGTATATATTTAGATCTTGCATTGTCATAACTGTATGCCGTTTCACACTGTCGGATATCCTTTATTTCCAAAATAGCAAACATGGAGTGCTTGGATCAGCGACAGTCATTGTTAAGCAATGGAAGCAATTTTGTCAACGTCACAGCAGAGGGCATACGCGTCGAGAGCGTCAGATTTGGGTGGACTCGATAGTTATCCAGATTAGCCGAAAATGTATGTCAATTATAGTTAAATAACGGAATGTGACAAGTCGTTGGAGCTATTTGAGGAATTTTATACACCCAACCACCCTGTTACTCATCAGAAACGAACACAACAGACCCTTTTCTCGTCTAAATATAAAAAAGTTTGCAGGTGCTCCCGCTTCGACTTTTGACATTCTTTCATCGGCTTGTAATATTCGTCCGTATTGGATAAATGGGTGAAAATAGTCCGAGGACATGGATGTTTGAAAGAAGTAGAATAATAACTCTTTCTATTCAATCCCATAACCAGAAATTTAAGTTCAAGAAAATGCTGAATAATTGGCCTGAGGAAATGACGTACCTCGGGGTATAGTTGGAGCCAATTCCAACTGCGTATGAAATAAAAAATGGTTTCCTACAAGAGAGAAACTGTCAGCACTTTTCAATGATGTCAACAAGACATGATGATGTTCTATACATAAAATCCTTATCACTGATCTAATTAGTTCCATGAAATCTTATGTTTCTTCTGTGTTTCTAGACCCGATGTAGCTCTAATGATTTGGAGTGGGTGTATATGGCAAGCCATAGTGCTTTTTATTCCAAATTTCCGATATTCAGTGACAATTTCCGATATCGGAAATAGAATTTCCCATATCGGGAAATCAATTTTCGATATCGGAAATAAAATTTCTCATATCGGAAATTGTCACCGAATTTCTGATACCGGAAATGAGAGCTCTGGAACTTTATGAAAACTGTTCCCCAAAATTTCAGATATCGGAAATTCAGTGACAATTTCCGATATCGGCAATTGAATTTTCGATATCGGGAATTTCCGATATCGGAAATTGCAATTCTTGATATCGGAAATTCAATTTAAATTTGAAGGACATGAATTTCCGATATCGGAAATTTTAATTCCCGTTTTCCACTCTCTTTACACTGCTTTGGTATAAGTCCGAAATTATAGGACTGAAATTTGTGTTTTCCTGTTCGACTATCTATAACTTTGGTTTTCGTTTCCAAAAGTAGAGCTGGACGACTGTGAATGTTGTGCTGTATGACTTCCTCGGACAAATGACTCGAATATTGACAATAATAACATAAATGCGAAATTTACAAAACTTCCACTATGGCCTTGAAATTCTGCAGCAAAAGATTTCAAATCAGCCTGTTTGGGGTTCTGAAAGAAGATATACATCATGTCACTGCAACAGTATAGAATTACAGGAAAATACAAGGATTCAGCTACTCAGCATTATGCGTATAAAATATATCGAATTCAATTATTATGGCCAAAAGCTTCTTAATTCGTGTAGATGTCTTTTCTTGTAATAACTTAAAACAAATCTGGATACCTGTCTGCATATACCTATACATATGCTCAATCATCAACTAGACCATTATCGACAATTTAGTGTTGGCGCTGGCCCTGATGCATGTTAGCGATCACATTTTACTCATTTGGTGGAATATATTAATGACGGACGGGCTGTGCATCGAAGAGTCCCATGGTTGTCACGTAACCATTGTGCACAGTGAATCTATTTTTCTTTCCTCTAACGCATATTAGCTGGTGACACTGATTTATGATATCGTTTTTGGTGCAGATTGACCCGAAATAATACATGAGCGCCACAGCCACAATTATTGGACTAAAACAACATAAATCATTCAATAAGTTGACTTCAGACAGAATAATGACGTAGCCGTACACCGTTTTTTAGTATAAATTATCGTGTCGTAACCGTACACCGGCAAAAACGAGCGTGAGTCGTAACCGGGAAATTTTGCAATTTTCTCCGGCTTAATGTATGTCAATTATAGCTAAATAACGCAATGCGACAAGTCGTTCGAGCTACCTGGGGAATTTTATACACCCAATCATCCTATTACTGATCAAAAACGAACACAACAGACCCTTCTCTCGACTAAATATCCAAAAGTTTGCAGGCGCTCTCGCTTCGATTTTTGACATTCTTCCATCGGCTTGAAATATTCGTCCGTATTGGATAAATGGGTTAAAATAGTCAGAGGACATGGATGGGTGAAGGAAGAAGAAGGCTTGCTCTTTCTATTCAATCCCTTTCCAGACATTTAAGTTCAAGAGAATGCTGAATAATTGGTCTGAGGAAATGACGTACCTCGGGGCTGACTTACCGGTCGCCATCTTGCGTGTGTCGTAGCCAAACCCACCGGGGCTCGTTCACGACAGTGAATATCACATTGTCTCAGTCGTTAGATGGTACGTTTATTTAACTAGCTGATGTGTTTTTGAGAACGGGATAATTCTAAATAGACAATTACATGTACATCCATTAGAAGCCGAATCTAGAAACCTTTCTTAGAAAAACTACATCAAATATGCATTTTATCTAATTAATCAAGAATATACCTACGATCGTTATGTAAAACGAGGTTGCCTTTTAATGGCAAGATGATATTTATATGTGAAAAGGAAGAATTTTGATCCTTTTAAGATGCATGAATATGACCTGTGTGGAAGTGCTGATACAACATACGGCGGAGTGAGATCTGACTACCGCCGGAGTCAATAATAATATTATACAGTTACCGCCGAAGTACCTATCAGACACGGCGAAGCCGGGGGGGGGGGGCGGCTACGGGGGCTGAAGCCCCCCAATAATTTGAGCAGAAAAAATAAACACTACACTAAAGTTTTGATAGTTTTCCAGAGAGAATGACAAATGTGATGCGGTAAAAGGTCTACTGTTATCAGAATGCAGCAGAACGCAGCGTTTTGCATTTGTAAATTCGACAATTTTCTAGGTTGTCCGTCTGTATAAGTCTTATGAAGTTCTTAAAAATAAAACATGAGGCTGAACCGAAAGTGTTGGATATCTTAAAGTTTTAAGAAATGGACAGGCCATGCAATCAAAAACATAACAGTCGGGACTTAGTTCCGAATTGAACAACCTTTTACCTTAATCCAAAACAAGTCGAAAATAGGCTGTACTGTCTAGAAAGCACAATTTTAAATCTAGATTTAAGAATATCCCCGACCTACTAGAGAGAAGAAAGTTAGTTCCGTTAGTTCACTCTACAAAAGTTCTTCTAAGTCCAATATTCCATCAAAATGCAACAGGACACTATTTACTACATATAAGTATAAAAATCTCAAGAGGGACCATACAAAAGTGATTAATTCCATTTCAAAAACCATTGTACTTTTGTTGTACATCAGTCTAAAAAATACAGTTCTCGAAAGTGGGAAATAGCTGTCAAAATGCCGGAACGCGCCATTTCACGTTTAGATTTTCAAAAACAATTCCAGGAACCCTCACAGAAAAGAACAAAAACTAACAAAATACGAGCGATAACTGAGAGATGATTTGCGATTTTATCCATCGGAAATTGGCCAGAATGCGTCTCTGGCCGTCTAGAACCTCAGAGCTTCCAGGGCCTAGCCGGCCCTCAGTCTAACTAAAATCAGACCCAATCTAATCACTGTCGTTGGTAGGGTCTAAGCAAATCCTATAGGGGTCGGTCTCCAGTGACTCAAGTAATTGTAGGTCTGCCTTCACTGGTTGACGGAAGCTATGCGCTATTTTATAGTGAGAGGTCACTGGAGACAACTCGACATCATCTTTGCTCAGACTCTACCAACGACAGTGATTAGATTGGGTCTGATTTAAATTAGACTGGGGCGGCTAGGCCCCGGAAGCTCTGGGGTTCTAGACGGCCGGAGACGCTGGCCAATTTCCGATGGATAAAATCGCAAATCATCTCTCAGTTATCGCTCGTATTTTGTTAGTTTTTGTGTTGACCTCAGGCCGCTGCCCAGCATATTTACTTTCGTACAAACAGACACAACCGTAACGTTCAGCCGACCGTGACTCCGCCCAAAAAACTGAATTTCGCTCTTTCGAAAGTGTTTTGACTTAATTCCTCATATTTTTTTCACAAATATAATTACATGGACTTTTTAGGTAAACCGTTATCTTTCTGGTGAGGGGTAAATAAATGTTTCATTGGTAATGCAGGAGGGTGAAATCAATCGTCATTTGTAGATCTATGTTGTCGGTCAAGGCGTTCTCTCATTCGTTTAACATGGGGAAGGGATTCACTCTACTACTTCGTTTAAATCGAATTTTGACGTAATTTCCCAAAACCATAAATCACATTCATTTGTACCATAGGGAAGGTGATATATTGTAGAAACTTTGTAGGGGTAAATACGTTTGGGGGAACCTATATTTATTCAGATAGAGCAGTTTATAATCGGACCTCCCATGTCGAATCATGCTAAATTTTGACCGGCTGGAGAGCCCTGAGCCGGGATATCAGTGCGTGTGCACATGACGCCCGCGTCTGAGTTTCTTGCACATGCCGTGATAAGTACTAGCTACGATATTTACCATTTCAGATTTATTTTCAGTCATTATGTTATTATTGTCTCGTCACATTGTTCGCATCACTGCTTTGATCTTCATCATAGTGTAACGCTAACCTAGTGAGTTGCCACCTATCTTTATTACCTAATTTTTACATAAATCGTGTAGATTAAACAACTCAATGGACTCAGAAATTGTTATCTGTTACGGTACTTCTTGTTCAGAAAGGCTTAATGATGCTCTAAATAAATGCTCTCAAAAGTGTTTGAGGGTTATCCGATACCTAGACTGTATCTGACGGATCTCACGGCGTCAGATTGTATACCTCATACTGTCAGAAATACCGTTGTTTCACCGACAGTTTAGGGGGTTACAAACTCTGACACAGGGGAGAATGATTCGCCATAGAGACCGGAAAATTACAATGCTGACGAGAACACCTAGGCCAATACAAGAGTTGGCACGACGGAGCCTAAATGTCGAGGATAAAGTCAGTGATGATCATGGCTATGTCTGCATGGTTAACATATAGTAAAGTGGCCTGACCGTGTACATAGACAAACGCAATTAGAGATTAGATCCTCCGGCGGTAATCATATCTTCGAGACATGCTCCTTCTGCGGTATTTGTACCATATACGAACATGCATGAGCTAGAAAAACTAACATTGGCCGAAGTAGACTGAACTATTTGAAACTACAAGCTATCAGCCTGCTGTTAAGGAACTAATCTGCATATATCTATTAACTTACACTCAAAATAAAATTCCGTTTACTCGAACGGAAAAAATCCGTCCCCAGGGAATCAAGGGAATATTCCGTTATTGTAACGGATTCTTATTTTTTAACGGATTCAACGGATTTTATTATCCGTTAAATTTAACGGAAAAGTCCGTCCCCAGGGAATCGAGGGAATATTCCGTTATTGTAACGGATTCTTGTTTTTTAACGGATTGAACGGATTTTATTATCCGTTAAATTTAACGGAAAAGTCCGTTCCCAGGGAAACAAGGGAATATTCCGTTATTGTAACGGATTCTTATTTTTTAACGGATTCAACGGATTTTATTATCCGTTAAATTTAACGGAAAAGTCCGTCCCCAGGGAATCGAGGGAATATTCCGTTATTGTAACGGATTCTTATTTTTTAACGGATTCAACGGATTTTATTATCCGTTAAATTTAACGGAAAATTCCGTCTATAGGTAATCAAGGGAACAGTCAGTTAATATAATGCAAAAAACATGTACAAAGACACAATAAACATACTCGACATAATATCATATATTTTGATTAGACGGACTATCCATTTTACGGATAAAGGAGAAGACACCCTGTAAATTTGGCGTTTAGATCCTAAACATAAATCTAAACCCAAATTTTGTCCGTTTAAATTCCAACATGTTTAGAAATATTGTGCTTAGACCATAAACACATAGCTAAACATGTTTAGAAAGTTTGTATTTAGAGCCTAAACACAAGCTAAACATGTTTAGCAATATTGTGTTTAGACCCTAAACACAATGCTAACATGTTTAGGATTATTGTGTTTAGATCCTAAACACAAAGCTAAACATGTTTAGGAATGTTGTGTTTAGACCATAAACACAAAGCTAAACACGTTTAGAAATATTGTGCTTAGAGCCCGCCTAAACACATAGCTAAACATGTTTAGGAAGATTGTGATTAGACCCTAATCACAAAGCTGAACATGTTTAGGAATATTGTGTTTAGAATCTAGACACAGTTAAACATAACCCTAAAGTAACAGAAAACTAGACACAAAATTTGTCCACTTTTTTTAACATGTTTAAATGCATACATGTTTAAATTCATTACATGTCATGGATTTAAACACAAATTTTGTGTCCTGTCTGTGAACATGTTTCAGTACAAAAATATTCTCCCTGCATGCTGGTTTGCTGTGTAATACACTCGGACTCAACAATTGTATGTCGGAAGTGAACTGGCCTTCATTCTGATGTCAACGGTGGTATATTCCCAATATGACTTTCGATGCCTGCTGATATGTGATATCCAATAGAAACACCATACATTTCACAAATCAGATGATGAGTATCCAGGAACAGCAAAACACAAATTGATGGAGAGAAAATAGCTGCAATCTGATGAATTCACAATTTTGCATGGACTACAAGTTGTAAGATATAGGTGTTGTTGCTTATTCCTAGATATTCACAATCCTCAATGAAAAAATCTAACAATAAATGAAAGGAATAATAGTAAAGTTCTCAGTTAGTTGACTTTTATTGTCAATTAGTGCACTGCTACCATGATCATCACACCCGCGCCAATGATATTAGAATTTCGTGAAATGAACTTTCATCGTAACAAGAACGGAAGCTCAAGCGATCCCAAGATCATATGCCCATGAACAAACATAGTGAGCTAGCAATGTGGTTACTCCTCAGATGGAAAAAGTGGCCACACAATAGGAAAATGCATGTCCTTTCCGTGGTGTCAGAATGCCCCCGAAATCATGGAATGCACATGGGCAAAAATTATGTACATTCAAAGTACTGAATAAATCTATATAGACAGTGTACCTTCATTCAAGAATTGTATTGGGTTCCAAGTTCTATAAGGAAAGTTCCAATCGATTTCAGGTGTATGTTGTAGCCAACAATTCAACAAAAGTTAATACTTCATTTAAACTTAGGAACAAGAGCTGCATGGCATTCGTGATTTCACTTCCACCTGATATTTCCAACACTGAAACTGTTGTTGACAGTTCAGCCATCTGTGAGGGTGATTAATATCAACGACTCTGGCTCCTCAGGCTCTTGGTATTGAAGTCCCACTTGACTCTTTCAGCTGTGAAACAACAGAGAAGCAACATTAATAAAAATTCGAGTGACAGAAGTCCCAGAGATTGACAATTGTAATTTGACCCCAGGATGTGAATGGGTATGAATGGTGGTGCCCCCCCCCCCCCCGTGGTCAGACTGTCATAAACATGAAGCTGCGCTATCCTATAGAAACCCCTCAGCTCTGAACCCCAGCTATTATAATGTAAGGGTGTCTCTACCAATTGATTGGCTTGTGGGAAGAAATATTTACCCCTGGTATTGTAAGTCTACTTTCTTTGAAAAAAAAAGTTTTCCTCCCATTAAATTAATTTGTTTCTGGAATAAATTGAAAGAGCTGTGTCGATGTCTCACCAAAACAACAGTACACATGACTAGATAAATACAGTACATGTATACTAAATGGCACATGTATGTCATTTTCAAAACAGATTTGCAAGCATTCTTCGCATTGTCTAAGAGAATAAATCAGTCATCCAATCAATAAATAAATGTGATAGTATACTAACATGATATAGAAATAATATGCAAACTTAACATAGGAATTAGTGGATTTTATTAGACAAGGGGCATAACTCTGCAAAATACTTTCTGACACGACTCATTTTCGATAGGCATCTAGTTCAGGTCAAGAGAAACAACTGTATCACGTTAGGATGTTGTATATGGAACGGTTCTGAAATTATCACAATAACAAATCATAAATGGATTTTTATTTGTAAAAAGGGGCATAACTCTGCAAAATATTGTCCGAGGTGACTCATTTTCGATAGGCTTCTCAGGGTACGAATTATAAAATGTTCAGGGCAGCCATTTCAAGGCCACTTTGGCCTTGCTGGCATCTAATTACCTATAATTTGCAAAGGGGCACCAAGGCAAACAGGGAGGGCATAGAAAGCCATTGGCTTGTGCATGGCCTTGGGTGTAATTCGCACCCTGGCGCGAAATACACCCAAGGCCATGCACAAGCCAATGGCATTGTATGCCCTCCCTGTTTGCCTTGGTGCCCCTTTGCAAATTCTAGGTAATTAGATGCCAGCAAGGCCAAAGTGGCCTTGAAATGGCTGCCCTTAACATTTTATAGCTGCATGGGCAAGCTATACAAAGAACTGGAAGACAAGGAATGCCAGTATTTTTAACTCCAAATGAAAGGTTCTTTGGGGATCTAAAGTTATAATAGGGAGTTCAGCTCAAATTTTATTTTACATTATCATCCAGACAATCAAGTTTTTATCAAATTTAGTTCTGAGAGGAATATATCTCAGTTTACGAAATTGAAATCGATCAAGTATTAGCGAAGCTCGTGTCATTTGAAGATCCCTATAAAGGACATTCTTTCGGAACTCTGACCATATACTCCTACATTGGACCCATGGCACTGAAAAAGGGGACAAAATCGCAAAATAGAGACAAAAATGTAACAATATTGACCATTTTTCATATAATTTCACCAAAACGACACACTTCAAGTCAATTTTTTATGACGATTCCAAAAAATATATTTATTTTTCTCTCGGAATGAAGATAATCCGCTCATTTGCATAAATTTGCATATTACAGATATTCTGAATTCAGATCAAATGGACATTTAGGGAAATCAAAACAGCAAATGACCACCACCATATGTCTTCAGCTACCCAAATTTGAAATATTTGAGATATCTGGCAAAGTATCAGAAGAAGAAATGAAAGTTGCGATAAAAAAAACAAGATGGCTGCCACCTAGATTAAAAGCTGTATATGCCCCATGCCGGGTGGGGATGGGGGGGGGGGGGGGGGGGTGGTAAAAAAAAAGTAATTATCTTTTCAAATACTCTAGAAAGATGAATTCAAAATGTATACAAGAACTTTCCATATTATCTAAAACCTGAACACACCTATTCCCTGTATTAAAATAGTTTTGTTAAAAAAAAAATTAAAAAAATAATAAGAAAAATGAAGATTTTGCATATGGAAAAAATAAGTAACTTAATTTAAATAAATAATGAAGAAATTAATTATCACAATAACTGTAAGAATATTCTGTTGAGAGAACGATATTATAATTATTTTTCAAAGATCATAACACGTATATGGTCAATACAGCTGGAAAACTGAAGACAGTAAATCTGATGGCAAAAGCTACTACTCAATTATCTCCCTTGAGTCAGCGGGAGACAGCGCCTTGAGTCAGCGGGAACAGGGTTGGCAAACCACCAATGTGTTTTCATACTCCCAACGAATTCAGGAAGTGAGGTAAAGGGCAGGTGATAGGAATCGGGTTCATAGGAAAGCGTCACAAAATGGCGGCAACTTCGGAAGTGGAGGGGACTGTTTTTTCCAGAGACATTTCGTGGAATAGCTGGCTTAAATTTATCAAAATCTTCCAGTTCAAAAGGCGCAGGATACATTCAGCTTTCCGACTGTACGCGTGAGACTAGCTGCGGCCTCCATGGTCGTCCGTCGGCCGGCCACCAACGAAGAAAATTGACCTGGCAAGTCCTTCCCGTGGGAAATTTTTGAAACCACGCATATCACGACAATCTACGAGATTCTCGTTTTAAAACCATGTTCGTTTGAAAGACATTTTTCCATTGGCTCCCTGATGACGAACGTCGGAGTTTCGACTGTTTTGATAAATATGGCGACGTCCGTCTTTCGCTGGTACAGTCTCTGGCCGAATTTGGACATGAAATGTTTAACATTTACGATGAAATAGCCAAGAGAAATTAATAAAAACCACAAGGAGTTTAAAGAATATTTATTGTAGGACACTGTCTGATAAAAACAATTCATTTTACGGATGTTTAGCACGTAAATTCACGCAAAGTTGCAGGACAGTGAAATTGTGTTTTTCATTAAATTCGTACATCATTTAGCCCCTGAGCTGAACTCCCTAGTTATAAATCAAACAAAAGAAGTTGAGATTTTCATTAACAGTACTTACATCCTTTCTGCAAATAAAATCTGTAGTGATGCAGGAACTCTTCTGTTCGAGTGAGGTGTTCCAGTACAGCGTAGCTTTTCATTCTGGCATCTTCCTTCTATAAAAATATTAATATATTATATAAATAGGCATACATGTATCATATTGTGTGTCATATTACCAGTAATGTATTGTTTGATTACAATCATGTGAATGTACAAGGGAGTATGAAACACTTACAGTTTAACACCATTACTGTATTCGATGGATTATTTAATTAATATATGTAATTCAAGCTTTCCAAATATATATGGCATAAAATTGTAAAACAGAAATGTCAAAAAGGGTTGTCACTTTCACTGACCCAGAACACATCCTTCGTGATTATATCTCCCATACATTTAAAGAACAGAGATTATAGACCTATACTTGTTTATACATGCATTTGAAGTTTTGATAAATCATATGAAATATTTTCACAAAATACATATACCGTTACTCTAACACTAATTACAGTGGGATTTAAAAGTTGCCAACAAGAGGCAAGAGGTGCACTTGAATGGCTGTTGGTAAATTTGAGTAAAAATTAGGCCCCCCTCAGCCCC
>JAVTVY010017118.1:0-68777 GCA_036873755.1 Hanleya hanleyi | reverse complement strand
TATCCAGGAAACCAACAAGGTGACTCCTTGGTGGTTCCACCCCCGCTACCAGGCCATTCCCTCTCCCTACATGTATCTCATCTACTGTCGGGAGCCATGACAAACGGCTTTGCCGAACGTGAATAATTTACTGGACGTCGCCCACTCTGTCAGCCAATCAAGAGATTCGCTTTGCTTTGATCCAAGCTCACAGGGGTCCGGCGCTGAGGTCAGAATGCCAATTCGAAATTTCAGCCGAACAGAAGCGCCACAAGACCAGTCCATATTTAGCTGTTTAAATGAATGTCAACTCTTCTCATGAGTAATAAGGTAGACCATGATATTCGCGATGATAATTCGCACCTGAATGTATAACTTTTGTCCGAATGAAAACGAATATGTTAAGGGAACCATGATGCATACGTGGTAACGTCATCCTAGGCTTCGTCATCAATCGGATTGATGCCGATACTCGATTGTGAAATGCTGCAAACCTGAGACTGGACTAAAAGGCTGTGACCATACTCGACTGGGATGGTTGCTGAAATGGAGTATCATATATTCTCTAACATATCTAGTTGAACATGAAAAATGCCAGCGTTGATGCAGAGATGGCATAAATATATGTTGAAATATTGAATCACAAGATGTCTTTTCTAAGTATATTCGGAGTTACTTTCCTCCTATATTATATCAAATTACTCAGTGGAACCACAGATTGATGCAGAGGGTATGCCTACATTGTCAGCCGCAGAGAGGTTAGTTCGATAACAATGCTCAGAAATTATTTCACTTCCACTAATTAACTAACAGCCCTTATGCCATTATGATGAAATGATTTGCCTTAATCTTAGGCAGATGGATGACCATGCAGTTTGGAGATGTTGTTCAGAAGTTGAATGGAGCTAAATCCTTTGCAATCGAGTCTGTGACAGGTTTAGCTATTCAGATAACCATACGCCATTATATAAATGACAAATGATCCCTGCATCAGTAAAACTCCAGGATCATCACACCAGCCTGCCCTAATTACAGTTTTCTGCATACAGTCATGACCTGTTTGTGAGATTTGTGATGGTGATACAACCATGGAACTCTTATGGAATTTCTGCATCAAAGATTAAAGATCGATATGTTCGTTTCATATCATCAAATCTGTTTGAACGTTCATATTGGTCGTATACTAAAATATTCAAACAGCCTCATCATTACTGTTGGCAATTGTCGATTCCGGATTGGTTTAATAGTTTGATATCCGTTTTACATCATATACCATGCAATTATGGTTAGAAACGATTTCCTCCTGACAAAACCGGTCAGATGCATTTTATTGGATTGAACAGAATAATCTTCAGAGTGGCTTTGGTGGTTAAATCTTATTCCATTGTCTCTTCCATCCACTAGCTGCACCCTATTTAATACCATATCAAAACGCGGTGGTAAAGCAACCGGAGTTTATCTACGTTGAAAACTTGACCCGAACATAGCCTGTGCTCTCAATCGCCCACGCTGATGTTAGCACTCTACTCCTCATATTCGATATTCAACTCATGCCAACAATATTCTGGTTTCGTTCTTAACACACATTCAAGTTCTCACACTCGGGCGAGATATTACCAAGTTCTCAATATGTATTTGGGTCCGGTGGAAACTCAGCAATCATGATACATGCATCCTCGCGTACCAGTGTATCTATCGATATGATCGATAGATACAATCTCAAACCTCTAAGCGAGATTTGCCTGTACTTGTGAAGATGGATGTTGCAAAGGAAATGTACTCCATGTCGAGTAGAAATTGTCAACACGAAATAGAACAAGAGCCCAAGGGGCTTCAATATACGCCCGTATATCTGGAATTACATTGGTTCAAATTTCAAGGTTGTTTAATAACCTTGATTCCAATTGGTAGATAAGCAATCCAGAGAAAGGTCTACAATTTTGTGCTTCTGAGAATGTAATATATATCACATCTTATATTGAATGATAAACTAAAATGAGCTCAACTCTTGGTAACTAGTTAACCTTGAAGCAAGAGCTGGGAGCTCACATATCCCACACTGAAATTGACAATAGTCAAACACAAGAAAATAGTAGTTTTCCTGCAAATGGATTCCTTTCAGACGAGAGAATTTTTCATGAAGGAAGAAGAAAGTGATGAAGTAAACCTTTGTTCTTGAGTTAATAAACAGGTATGAAGTTCATAAAGGACCCCTCTCTCTGTTAAATTAATAAATGTATGGTTTTTATTTCACAACAGTTCAACTAAATGTAGCCGTTTCAAACATGGGAGACAACTCCACAGGACAATACCATATACATGTAGATGTCAGAGCTTACACAGAGTCAGCTGAACTCGATTCAGTTTTGGAGGACTGTGATCTTGACCTTTGACAAATTGATCTCAGAATGTATGTCCCTCTAATGTATCTTCTGGCAGAAAACACATCATGTCCCTCTAATGTATCTTCTGGCAGAAAAAAGTCATTTTTAATGATTTCCTGATTTTGGGGTCACAGTGACCTTGACCTCTGACCTTGACCTGAATTTTGGTACACGACACATCATCATCCCTCAACGTATCAATGGACATAAAAAAATCATGATTTTTATTAATTTCATGATTTTGGGGGTCACAGTGACCTTGACGTTCGCCCTTGACCTACATTTTGGTACGTGACACATCATGTCCCCCTAATGTATCTACTGACACAAAAAAAAGCAATTTTCAAAGATTTCTTGATTCTGGCGTCACAGTGACCTTGATTATTGAACTTGACCTAAATTTTAGTACATGACAAATCGTCTCCCATTTGCGTACACTTCGCCATCCATAAGATGGCTTGCGAATCGTGTGTCTCCATTATCGCGGAGCGATTTCGGCCTTCATCCGGCGGAGAACAGACTCGAAAACTCTGATAAATTACAGGTTTTCATACATACCCCGGAAACAGATATTGCCTGGGCTTACAAAATATATAGGTATGAATAACTTTCGTATCATCCAAGAGGTGTGGTAGATCTGTAATTTTGAACAAGTAGATCATCACATGATTCGAAAATGGCGGGTTACGTTGGGGTTACGTCGATAGACTTTAGCTGATTTGTTGACGAAGTCACGTGGTATTGATTTCTGAAAATTCCCTCTAGCAGTTGCCGAAAGTAGTCTGAAATGGATACACACGATCCCAGGGTCAGTCTTACCGCGTATAGATGACCGAGATGGTTACAGGTTGACCGTCTCCCCGTAATTTCTCAATGGACACAAAAAATCATGATTAACAATTTCACGATTTTGGGGTCACAGTGACCTTGACCTTTGAACTTGACCTACATTTTGGGACGTGACACATCGTGTCCCCCTAATGTATATACCAATACAAAAAAATGTTATTTTTAAAAATTCCTGATTTTGGGGTCACAGTGACCTTTGACAATGACCTAATTTTTGGTGTGCGACACTTAATTTCCCCCTATTGAATCCACTCACAACAAATTAGTAATTTTTAATAATTTTCTGATTTTTAGGTGACACTGACTTTTGACCTTGATTATGGGGTCACAGTGACCTTGACTATTGACCTGGATCTAAATTATGGTACATGAGAAAACGGCTCCCCATAATTTCCCAATTGACTAAAAAAATCATGATTTTTAACAATTCTATTATTTTGGGGTCACACTGACCTTGACCTTTGAACTTGACCTAAATTTTGGTATGCGACACATCGTGTCCTAATGTATCTACTGACACAACAAAATGTTATTTTTAATAATTTCCTGATATTGGGGTCACAGTGACCTTTGACCTTGACCTATATTTTGGTACGGGACACTTCATTTCCTCGTAATGAATCCACTCACAAAAAATTAGAAATTTTTAATGAGCGAATGATTTTTCGGTCTCACTGACGTTTGACCTCTGATCTCGACCTACATTTGGTATGCAACACATCGTTCCCCCCTAGGGAATCCACTCGCCAATAATTAGAACTGTCAATGATTTCCTGATTTTAGGCAACAGTGACCGTTGACCTCTGACCTCGATCTCAATTTCGGTACGCGACACATCGTCTTCACCTAGCGTATCCACTCACAAAAAGTTGCAATTGTGGATAGAAACATTCACAGATATAGACCGGACACGAACATTTCAGTGATTTCCTGTTTTTTAGGTCAGTGACCTTTGACCTCTGACCTCATTTTGGTACGCGACACATCGTCTCCCTGTGGGGTATCCACTCACCAAAAATTGGAAGTGTACATAGAAAACTGTTCCAGATATAGGCCGGACACGACGGACGCCCCGACAGACGGAGGGACGCTCCGACGGACACACGAACGGAAACCGCCATCACATAATACGTCCTCCTTTTGGCGGGCGTATAAAAACTAGATCTACCGTCCATTTTTACGCAACACTACGATGAGTTAATTTTGCCTCGCTCTCCCATCGTTTGGCATGTTTTTGCGTCGAAGAACCTACTATTATTTAAATGGTGAATAACACCTCCAGCTCACACACACTTAGAAAGAGATAAAAGACATGTACATATGTTTCACTCTGACGAGATACCATGATGTAATTAAACGTTTTATTATTTTATTTAGCATTTTATAATAGCATAGGACTAAAATGTATAAGGTAAAATCGTTTAGCTCTTTAGACATAGGTTTAACGAAAATATCTGGTGGGCCATACCCCGTCACCGCCAACGTTTGGCTTAAGCCCGGCGCACACGAGAGATATCAGCTGAGCTAACGGCCTCAATTGCCTGTCAGCTCAGCGGCTAGCTCTCTTGTTGTTTCAGCGCACACGGTGAGCAAAAGTTTCAAGAAATTGATTTCAGTTCCCGCATAACGTCTTCTTCAAGTCCATTTTGAAGAGTCGAGCGTATGAATCGAGTGAAAATAACATGCGATTCATTGGCCTGTCCGGTAAAACTGCTGAGCTGTTGGCTTGCGTTCGCCGCACACGCTGAGGATTTGGCCTCGCGAGGCGAAATCATCAAACAAGTTTGATATTTTTCCCCCGGCCTCGCGAGGCCAAAAACTCACCAAAAACTGCCCGCACACGAGAGCTAGCCCCTGAGCTGACCGGCAATTGAGGCGGTCAGCTCAGCTGATAGCTCTCGTGTGCGCCGGGCTTTAGAGTAAGGATAAGGTCAGGTTTTATAAAACGAGCTATAATTACCCGTAAGCTACTGATCTTCAAAGTTTATAACCAATGGGTAGCAACTACATAATAATATCACTTTAGGAAACATTGATGGAATCTGCTACCTCAAATGGTACCAACTAAATAGGAAGCATGTTTTGAAAATAGACAAGGCCGACAAAAACTGGTTTTCCGTTTTATAACGTCATAGTGACGTCATCAAGGGATTTTGTTAATTTATGTTCACTGCTTTCTATAAACAAGGACCTAAATGTAGTGTGTGAAACATTTCAGCGCTTTAACAGAAAGAATGATAAAAATATTGGAGGAACCATAATCCACCCCACATATTTGGGTTCAGAATAGGGGCGGGGTAGGGTTCCGAAAGTGTGCTATAACTACAAATAAGTTGCCGATCTGCAACTGTTGTCACCGTGACATACGGGTAACATCTACATGGAAATATCTCTTCAATGAACATGAATCGAATCTGCCATGCCAAGTGGTACCAACAAAATTTGACAATAAATGGCTCACTGAGTTATTACGTCACCAAATGATTATGTGACATGTTTGCTTGTTTCAATGGAAGAGCACCTATGTCCAAAGTTGCGAAGTTTTAGATCTCTAGAGGGAAGCATAAGAAATATCCGAGGGACCATACCCCACCCCTCAAGTTTGGATTTAGAACAGGGAAAGGGGTAGGCCTAGGGTTGAAAAGCCGTGGTATACTACCTTTGAGCTACCGATCTGCAATGGTTATCACATATGGGTAACATCTACAGGCATATAACTCTTCAAAAAACATTACTAGAATGTGCCACCTCAGGTGGTACCAGTTTCAACTCTGGCCCATGGACTACCACGTTACACATACAAAATACATTGATTGTGGTGTGGGCACTGTTAATGTCCAAACGCCCGTTAATGTCCAAATTGGACATTAACACGCAGCGAGTGCGTGTTAATGTCCTAAGTTTGGACATTAACCGCCTCTTATTGTCCTAGGGCAAATTTGGACATTAGCGGTCGACCTGCAACTGATTTTTTTTCAATATGTACAAGTTGCGTCTTAATGTCCTAACAGTCCATAGTCCGTAGTTCGTTTTTTTACTAATTCAATATCTTGTGGTCATATCGATTCCTCGCAGTGTAAGATGGATATATGAACATGGGCTGTAGTCTCACAAAGCGATTTCGCCCTGTCTTGGTGTTTTTTAAATGTTTTCTTGTGTTCATTAACAGTCCATACTCCGTAGTCCGTAGTTCGTTTTTTCACTAATTCAATATCTGTGGTCATATCGATTCTTCGTGGAACGCTGCATACGTACTTTCAGTTTCTTCAAAACGACGCGCGATCAACACATTTCTTGTAGGCGCGCGCTAAATGGTCTCAATGAAATTTTGGAACAGAGGCGGGACTGTTTTAGGACAATAACAGTCGAAGTGATACATATCGACCGCTAATGTCCAAAGTTTGGACGATAACATTCATGCTGGCGTCTTATTGTCCTATGTGGGACATTAACACGCACTCGTTGCGTGTTAATGTCCAATTTGGACATTAACGGGCGTTTGGACATTAACAGTGTCTACAGTTGTATATGTATATATAAAGTTGTGCCTTCTACGGAAAAGGAAAAGGTTTATGTTTACAATAGCTTGAGCACGAGAAATGCAGCCAATGACAGATTGATACCGAATTGCTATCAGAATTCATCCACGGAGCTACATCGTTGGTAAATACAATGTTGCCAAGTATGTAAACATGATCTGTGTCTCATCTGTGTGTATCTTAGTTGATGTAAACATGAAATGTGCGAGAATCACCAGCAGACATTCCCAAAGAAACTCGATTACTTGCAGTGAATTAATTATTATTCTGGGCATATATGTACGATGTGACTTCTTTCGACTTATTTTATTTTTACAGCTTTTACAGCGTGAAATCATCAACCAACCTAGGTCTCAACTCATGACATCACTTTCACCTGACAGTAAATAAACAGACACATAAAGTCTAGTTGGTCCGTGTAACCTTCATTCATTGAATTTTTATATGGACATATGACAACTTCAAACTTGTGATATTTCCTCATATCAAATGTCTAGGATGCCAAACAACAAAGAAAGGGTACTTAAGCCATACGGTAATAAATATCTACCCATATTTCCATCAATGTCATACAAAAGCAATATCTTAAGGGTACTGAGGCCTCCTGCACACACTTGTACACACCCTTTAGAAATTGTCTTCATACAGCTGAAAGTATGCCTCATAGCTATGGTAATGTATTTATTTCTTGAAAGCACATTCCTTAAGGATTCCAAATATATAAATTTGTTCACTTGTAAACCTGTGGGTTGTGAAGATATTTGGATTAAAAAAATATATAATTTATAATTTATGGTAATTTAAATTTTTTTAAATGCTATTTTCAAAAAGGTAATCAACTTATCATAACTTACTTCACCATTTCCTGTAGAGCTACAACTCCAACAGGAAATCTGTGTCTCAGTTTTATCAATTTCGGTCCAGTTCTCATTCTATTGACATTTGAAGGAATAATTCTTTACAAAATCGAGCAACTCACAGTTTTGAACTTTGAAGTTGATTTAAATGTCAATAGAATAAGAACTAGATGAAAATTGACAAAACTGAGACATAGATTTTCTGTTGGATTTGTCTTCTGAAGGACATGATGAAGTAAGTTACGATAAGTTGAATACTTTCCTGAAAATAGCAATTTAAAAAATAAGGCTCATTTTTATACGCCCGCCCAAAAGGCGGACGTATTATGTGATGGCGGTTTCCGTCCGTCTGTCCGTGTGTCCGGTTCTCGTGTCCGGTCTATATCTGGGACAGTTTCCTATCCACAGCTCCAATTTTTGGTGAGTGGATACCCTACGGGGAGACGATGTGTCGCGTACCGAAATGAAGGTCGAGGTCACAGGTCAAAGGTCACGGGCCTAAAAAACAGGAAATCACTGAAGTCTTCGTGTCCAGTCTATATCTGTGAACGTTTTCTATCCACAGTTGCAATTTTTTGTGAGTGGATACGCCAGGTTGAGACGATGTGTCGCGTACCAAAATTGAGGTCGAGGTCAGAGGTCAAAGGTCACTGTTGCCAAAAATCAGGAAATCATTGATCGTTGACAGTTTTCTATCTACAGTTCTAATTTTTGGTGAGTGGATGCCCTAGGGGAGGGACGATGTGTTGCATATTAAATGTAGGTCAAGGTCAGAGGTCAAAGGTCAGTGTGATCGAAAAATCAGGAAATCATTAAAAATTTCTAATTTTTTGTGAGTGGATTCAATAGGCGGAAATGAAGTGATGCATACCAAAAATTAGGTCAAGGTCAAAGGTCACTGACCCCAAAATTAGGAAATTTTTAAAAATAACATTTTTTGTGTCAGTAGATACATTAGGGGGACACAATGTGTCACATACCAAAATGTAGGTCAAGATCAAGGTCACTGTGACCCCAAAATCGTGAAATTGTTAAAAATCATGATTTTTTGTGTCCATTGAGAAATTGAGGGGAGACGGTTTGTCATGTACCAAAATTTAGGCCAAGGTCGAAGGTCAAGGTCACTGTGACCCCAAAATCAGGAAATCATTAAAAATCATGATTTTTTGTGTGCATTGATAGATTGAGAGAAGACGATGTGTTGTGTACCAAAATTGAGGTCAAGGTCAAAGGTCAAGGTGACCCCAAAATCAAGAAATCATTAAAAGTCACATTTTCATATGCCTGTTGAAGACGAGGTCGTGTAATGCGATGTTGCGTTCTGTCCATTCATCCATTAACATGTGTTGTCCATGCGATAGCTCTAGTTTCAAGGTATGGATTGGTACCAAACTTTGAGTATACCTTACTCGCATGGCAAAGTGGAGCCATACATATGACATCAATTTGTCAAAGGTCTAGGTTGCAGTCCCCCAAAACTGAATCAAGCTTAGCTGACTAAATGTGTTGGAATATTGTTGGAATATTCGAAGTTCTTTCCCCTGCATTTATATGGTATTGCCCTGTGAAGTTGTCTCCCATGTTTGAAACGCTTCATTTAGTTAAACTGTTGTGAAATAAAAACCATACATTTACTAATTTAACGGGGAGATCAGGAATCCTTTATGAACTTCACACCTGTTTATTAACTCAAGAACAAAGGTTTACTTCATCACTTTCTTCTTCCTTCATGAAAAATTCTCTCGTCTGAAAGGAATCCATTTGCCGGAAAACTATTATTTTCTTGTGTTTGACTATTGTCGATATCAGTGTGGGATATGTGAGCTCTCAGCTCTTGCTTCAAGGTCAACTAGTTACCAAGAGTTAAGCTCATTTTAGTTTATCATTCAATATAAGATGTGATATATGTTACATTCTCATAAGCAAAAAATTGTAGACCTTTCTCTGGATTGCTAGATCAATTGGAATCAAGGCTATTAAACAACTTTGAAATTTGAACCAATGTAATTCCAGATATACGGGCGTATATTGAAGCCCCTTGGGCTCTTGTTTTAAATTATTTTTAAAACATTTGAGTATCTTCACAACCTACAGATTTACAGTGAACACATTTATATATTTGGAATCCTTAAGAAATGCGCTTTCAACAAATATATACATTTCCATAGCTATAAGGCATATTTTTAGCTGTATAAAGACAAATTCCAGAGGGTGTGTGAAAGTGTGTGTCGGACGGATCAGTATCCTTAAAGACAGAGTACATGATATCCTTGTCACAGATAGTACAAAGTAGGGTCTATGTACCAAGTAAAGATAAAATTAAAAGCTTACATTTCTGTTAACCTGATGTCAAGTAAAAAATCAAAGAGTTTATTTACAGCAATGAAACAGGAGGTACTGTACAGAATGATGACGAATATTGAGATAAGAGCGGCATTAAATACAGTAAAAATACAATACACCTACCCAGTGCTGAATAAACAGCAATGTTAACAACCCACAAACTAAATTGCTAAACTGTACACTACACTGATGAAGTGTATGGAGACCTCTGCTAAACAACCATCATCTCTCCTATCTACATCTAGCAGTATGTATAAAAATATTGATATTATCTTAAAATATTGAGACTGGTAATGTACCAATTATTGCTGCAGTTGTGTATGGAGGAAGTACATGGAAACAAAAATATCATTCTCAAACCATTTAATCATCATTCTATGCATACTTGCCATGTGAAATAGTTTAATAAAAGTAGCTATCCTTTCAAAGAATGAAAGTATACTATAAATTATAAATATTCACAACATCAGACTATTTTTGATGTTCTAATAACTATTTATTACAATACATGTAATGTATACGTTAACATATCTCTGTTCACTTTGTGTTCCCAAAGGACAAAAAAGGACACAAGATGTTATATCATCTATATTTATTATCTGCCAAGACTTGGAACTAAAAACCTGAGACTGTACCGTCATTCAGGGATAGGTCTACGTTTTCAAAATAAAAATGTAAATATTGCACAACATTTGCTGCCCGAGTCTACACAAACCTGAAACAGGTTTTGTCATTCAATATTGACAACAGAAAACTTGACATTATGTTTGTCCAGTCGTTGAATCATGTTTGTGTCATAAAATGCTGCTCCTGGTGGGAAGACGCCACCCCTGGAGAAGGAAAAAAAGAGGAAAATACAGTAATAAATTACAATATCTTCATATTCCCTGTCTTGAATTTTTGGATTCATAAAAAAAATGTCTCATCAGTTGATTCAATGTATATTTTCAGATTCTCTGGGAAAATATAGTTTGTATATTATATCCAAGTTGGTTAGGTCATGCCAATAACATTGTAACCTGGCCTTTATTATGTCGTGAAATAACATAGCAAGTCATGAAATGTGTAATACTTTAAAACGTGAGACAAACAGTAACAGTTTTATCACTGTTATATAAGTAACATACTACACAGCATATCCATAACTACTTACATTCCATCTGAAGGTCTAAATTAATAAAAATCATATTTTGTTGACCATCATCAACGATAACCAGTCCTTATTTCAGATTGCACGAGTGATGTGTAGAGTTATCTCCCATCTATTTCGGTCAGGGTGATCTCCCTTAGACCATATTGGTTTTTTTGTCCAAGTGAGATTACTTTGGTGAATAGATGTTTGCTTGTATGAAATTTAGACTTTAAGAGGCAAACATTTTTGCCCCATTGCGTGGAGACCGCAGTGAGCTGTCTGTCACACTTGTGACATACAATCACTGCAGAGGCCATCACATAGCCGCTAATCTGTTTATCGCTTTAATTCCATGCTTGATTTCTCCAGTTCTATAAAGAAAACCATTTATTTCTTGAAAACTATTGATCATGGGTATTTCAAAATTCAGCATGGTTGTTTCAACCTACATGAAGAAAATAGTGGTGCTTCAGTTTTGACAATGAGATTAACTAATAAATTTCATATCCATCTTCAAAATCTCGAGGAGTTTTTCGATGAATATGAGATGTGTGTAGCCATGTTGGTCTATAAAGAATAGGAAAATACGTAGTGCACCTTTTAAGGTTAACTGGATTTATTGGACATGAGCTTTCACAGATAAATCTGCTTCCTCACGTGTGACTGAGGTGCACCTTCCTCAGGTGTGACATAGGTGCACTTCTGTCTCACCTGTACAAGGTGCACCTGCACCTCTGTCACACATGAGGAAGGTGCACCTCTGTCACACATGGGGAGGTGCACCTCTGTCACACATGAGGAAGGTGCACCTCTGTCACACATGAAGGTGCACCTCTGTCACACCTGAGGAAAGTGCACCTCTGTCACACCTGTACAAGGTGCACCTCTGTCATACCCGAGGAAGGTGTACCTCTGTCACACCCAAGGAAGGTGCACCTCTGTCACACCCGAGGAAGGTGCACCTCTGTCACACCTGAGGAAGGTGCACCTCTGTCACACCTGAGGAAGGTGCACCTTTGTGACACCTGAGGAAGGTGACAGAGGGGAAGGTGCACCTCTGTCACACCTGAGGAAGGTGCACCTCTGTCACACATGAGGAAGGTGCACCTCTGTCACACATGAGGAAGGTGCACCTCTGTCACACCTGAAGAAGGTGCATCTCTGTCATACCTGAAGAAGGTGCATCTCTGTCATACCGGAGGAAGGTGCACCTCAGTCACACCTGAGGAAGGTGCACCTCAGTCACACCTAAGAAGGTGCACCTCTGTCACACCTGAGGAAGGTGCACCTCTGTCACATCTGAGGAAGGTGTACCTCTGTCACACCTGAGGAAGGTGCACCTCTGTCACACCTGAGGAAGGTGCACCTCTATCACACATGATGAAGGTGCACCTCTGTCACACCTGAGGAAGGTGCACCTCTGTCACACCTGAGGAAGGTGCACCTCTGTCACACCTGAGGAAGGTGCACCTCTGTCACACCTGAGGAAGGTGCACCTCTGTCACACATGATGAAGGTGCACCTCTGTCACACCTGAGGAAGGTGCACCTCTGTCACACCTGAGGAAGGTGTACCTCTGTCACACCTGAGGAAGGTGCACCTCTGTCACACCTGAGGAAGGTGCACCTCTGTCACACCTGAGGAAGGTGCACCTCTGTCACACCTGAGGAAGGTGCGCCTCTGTCACACCTGAGGAAGGTGCACCTCTGTCCCACCTGAGGAAGGTGCACCTCTGTCACACCTGAGGAAGGTGCACCTCTTTCACATCTGATGAAGGTGCACCTCTGTCACACCTGAGGAAGGTGCGCCTCTGTCAGACTTGAGGAAGCAGATTTATCTGTGAAGCTCAAGTCCAATAAATCCAGTTAGTTTCAAAAGGTGCACTGTTATTTCCTGAGATGGATATGAAATTGTCTGTTAATCTCAATGTGATTTCACCAAGGCTCAAGATTGAGACAGACCTTTCAGTTCTGTCCGACGAGTCTCAGCCAAGAAATTTATTGATTCATCCAGACATCCTGAATCTGTCTCCATTAATTGGACGCTTGAAGTATTACATACCCTGGAGGCAGTTTGTCCCTCTCCTTCAAAAGAACTACTGCTGCCTGTACCATACAGATTGGTGTGGTCACATAGGCCATTTCTGTGAAATGAAAACTCTGGACATGTTATGTAGTGAAAATCTGTGCTTTGTCATGTTCAGCATGTACAACATGTAATAGTACCCACAAACTGAAAGAACTTTGTCAAAAAGATTATTTTAATTTACAAACTTTCATGACTCAATATTGAAAATGGTGTGAAGAATAAAAATAAATAATGAAATTTCCTTTTATAAAGTTATTCTTTACACTACATTTATACATAAATTGATACAATGCATTTATTAAGTTATCCTTCACACTCAGCAATGGCAGTTCATTGATTTTTCGTTTCGTTTTATTTACTTTTATTACAAGTCAGAGAAAAATCATCATTCTGTATAATATCATACCTGGACCAGAAATTCTAGTAATGATTTTCTTGTTCGGTTTTTCATCAGGAAATTTACTCAGATCTTCGGTTCTTCCACTGTGACCTATCCCTTCAAAGGTCATACTGAACGACGTCTCCTCGATCTGTGTCCAAAAACAAAACATCCATAATATATGGGATAATTACACATAGCCTAAAATTTCACACATTAGATGAAAAGGATGTCCTTGAGATGTCAATGCCTCTGCTCCATATCCAAGAAAAAAATATCACCATTGTAGATAAGGATTCAGTTGTGTTGCAAACCAGAGATTATGTGTTTGGTGAATTGATAGAACTATTTGGCTGCAATATAAACTAGCTGATTACCTTTCATAATCGTGTTAATTTCGATGGGGAGAATGACTAATACTAAATGCTAGAAATTTAGATTAAAATTAACAGTTCATCGCATAAATAACAGGTGCACATCTTAAATATATTTTTAGCAAGCCTACAAAGTTTCAAGGGACTAGATGATTATACAAGATTATCATACGAACAATGAAATTACAAACGGGAGAAAATGGCAAAGTCCAACTAATGATAAATTAAATAAAAATAATACTTCCTCTCGTAAATAGGTGTACCTCTTCGAAACATGTTCGCCAAGCACAAGAAGTTTCAAGAACATTCAGTCCAAAGGACTAGTTCATTATACATGAGTGCTAAAGTTCCATTAAAATTCATGGATCTGATAAATCTGAAAAAAAATTATACTTCATCTCACCAATAGCAGGTGTACATCTTGAATGAAGGTTTCATAAACCTGTAAAGTTTCAGGAACATTCACTCACAACACTAGAACTAGTTGATTATATTTGAGTGCTAATTGATGGGGAAAATGGCAAAGTTCACCATAGCAAAATATAAGAAAAATTTAAATTTCATCTCACCAGAAGCAAGTCAACTACAAGTGTGTAGCCTAAGATTGGACTAGCTAGAATGTACTGGCCTTCACCTCCCTGCTTATAACGTATGATGTCACATAGTTGTGCAGTAAGATTGGGATGCATCATGTTCGCGCTTAATTCAAAACAAAAATCGACTGATGCATAATTTGGAGATGAGCTAATCCTGGAATTCAAATACTCAGCCTATGAAACCTAGGTAACTAGTGTCACCCATGATCCCCGCGTCTCATCTTTCGTATGTACAGACTGTGCAAGAGTCTAGTGATGTAGGTAGTTTGTCAAGTGACAGTGTCATCTATCTATATTCTAATATAATGTTACACACTTCTAGCTGATTATCTTCTGATCTCACAAATAGCAAGCGCACATCTTTGAAGCATGTTTAATATGCCTGAAAAGATCCAGGAACATCCAGTCAAAAATCTAGCACTAGTTGATTACACAATTTAGGGGTGTCAATATCACTTTTTACAGAATACTTCCCTTGTCTGGTGTGAAACAAACCATAAAGAGATTTTGCCATATTTATACATGACTTCCTCAAGTGTTAATTTGAATGAGATGTGTCTAGAAGCTTGTCCTCAATCAACTAACAAAATTACAGTAGTTCAATGCATGAGCCAATATTCAGTTAGTGATATAAATGCTGTAATATTATACTGTTATATTCAATAAGTTACTAACCTGTTTCATAGTTGGGCCTTCTTTGGAGAAGAATCCGGCAGAAAAGAACCTGGGAAACTACAACAAAATAAGAGGATATAATATTATAAATAGGGATCTTTCTAAGGAGTCAAACGTGTGAGTATTTGCCCATTGCTAGTAGTGCTAGGCGGCCCCACTGTCAGGGTCAAGACAATTGTACTGATAACCAGTCTTGTGTCATCAAGATGTTCAGATATCATGATTCTAAAAGACATTGTCCCATTGGCAATATCATGATGCCATGATTATCAGCATTATTTTGCCCGACAGGTGACAGTGATGAAATTTTGTGGATATGAGCAACACTCTTTCATCGGTTGGAACATTTGCTTTCGAATAAATATAATTTCATTGCCAAGGTAATTTCTTAAGGCTATATATGTAGCTTCAAATGATATTGTAAGATCCAACAGTCACCTGTTTGATTCTCCAGCATAATTTCATTCATGGCAAAGAAGGGCACATAAATACAGTTGTACATGAAATCAATAATAAGCAACAGGTTTTACTCAAGTGTACATAGCAATCTCATGATCATGGAAACTATGGTTTTATGGCTTGTTATATATACAACTCATCAGTATTTTAATAGGACATATCAGCTGATACTGATATAGCATACAGGCATGGCCGCAAGTGTGGGGTGAGCCAAGGGGGATTTCTGGATCCCCCCCCCACCCTTTTAGATAGAATACAATTTTTTCTCATTCAAATGCCATTTTCAGATTGAAGCGAATCCTCTATTTCCAACTTTTCTAGCCCCCCCCCTCCCCCACTTTTTGGGACCGCAATGTTATAAGTCCTATCTTAGATAGCACCAGTCCAACATTTAACATGGCCGGTATACTATACCCCCACCCCCACTTTTCACTGTGCTCCGCGGCTCCTGTGATATAGGAATCACCTACACACACCTTACAGGATGCCTCGACAGTTGGCTACCATCTGGCAAATATCCATATTTATATGCTTCTATGACGTGACCTACACAACCAACTCCTGCTATAGAATGGCTGATATATAATAATTGGCTGGGCAATCAACATTGAAACCACTAATTTTGTGAAGCAATGTCCTCAAAGTTTCAAGGTTGACATAATTTTATTAAGAAAATCCCCAATATTAACAGCTGAGGCAAGATCGGCATACTGTGGGAGAAGTTTAGTAATACAACATAATCTGGGGTATACATATCATTGAAAGGTAAGTGTTACTCTGATCATCACAATAACAATGGGTAAAATATAAATGAATGTGGCTCCAATCTGATCTGCTGGATCAGTATGCTATCGGAGAAGATAATTCAATCAAAGGAGACAATTCACTGTCGCAATACAGGGAGAATTGCCATCCAATACTACAATCATGGGAGATAATTCCCTCACAATCAGGGAAGATATTTACGGCCACAATGAGGGAGAATATCCAATGCCACAATCATGGGAGATAATTCACTGTCACAATCAGGGGAGCCAATGTCACAATCAAGGGAGATAATTCACTGTCACAATCAGGAGAGACTACAACCTCCTCACAACGCAGGCTCCCTTATGACACTGAACCTTGCCAAGTGACAACCTTTACGACGTGGCTAATGCCTCTATGACGTATAGGGAAAAACCCATGCCATGTGGTTCAGTTTGAATCCGACCGAACAACTCCCTCAGTTTTGTACATGAGTGAACCATTTTTCATATGCTTTACCCATATAGACAGAGAAAATAATCTTTAGATCATTCTTTATAATTCTAGGTCAGCAGCGGTAAAATGTAGAATTGAAAAATAATCAGAACATTCGACAAACACCATTTATATATGATGTCACTTCCGTTGGTGTACGTCTCAGGTGGGAATCCTGCCCCAGTGAGGTGGTTGAAGAAAATAGCAAAAGTAATAATCAGGCCAGATATTTCACTGTCACAATCGGTGAAGCATATCCAATGTCACAATCAGGGGAGATACTTCACTGTCACAATGAAGGGAGAATATTCAATGTCACAAACAAGGGAGATAATTCGCTGTAACAATGAAGGGAAAATATCCAACGAGTGAGTGAATAGAATTTAACGTCGCTTTCAACAATATTTCATCTATATCGCGAAAAATATCCAATGAAACAATCAGGGGAGATAATTCACTGTAACAATGAAGGAAACATCCAATGTCACAATCAGGGGAGATAATTCACTATCACAATCCGGAGAGAATATCCAATGTCACAATCAGGGGAGATAATTCAGTCACAATCAGGAGAGATAATTCACTGTCACAATCAGGAGAGAATATCCAATATCACAATCAGGAGGCAATATTTACTCAGCCTTGAAGGGAGGGCAGGGGAGATAAAAGCACTCTCAGATACAAACTATAACATGCAAATTAAACAAACAGAGAACAATGGAAATCGCAAATATTGGAAAACAAAGACCCTGCATTGGTGAACTCTGTACAAGAGATTTTACACAGGCAGTACTGCACAGATTGATGGATCATCCACTCACTCTATAATACTAGCTGGTATATTACCTTACAAAGAAGCTTGCGTCCCCAGCTAAACAGACCAAACAATCCCCAGATGAGTCCAAAGCCAAGCATGCCAATAATCCAGAGGATGTTGGGTCTGCAAAGGTACGCTGTGAACTGGATCTGTGGGAAGAGAATGCCTTCGCATATTAGTTCTGCCAGGCCCATATAATGGTTGCCTTAGCTGACACAGTTTCATTCAATGTTTTACTTATTTTGATTCATCCTCTGAAATGCAATAAATGAAACTCTAGCTCCAGTGAGCCAATATATCAAATCAGTGTAGTACCAAATAGATGGAAAATTGGTTCACTTCTCTGGTTGCTAGATTCTTGACTTTTTCTCGAAACATAAGCTTCATCTTAAAAATTCTTACGGTCTTTGGACTGCAAAAACTATGCATTTAATTCAATTATATACTTTGTTTTATTTTAATACCCCGAATTATATACATATATCTGTTTCTTATGTATTGGTAACATATTAATAAACTTACAGGTCTTTGTTTCTTGCTATCGAATAGAAATCTCTGTGACCTCTCAACACAGGAGATATCTGCCCCAAGCATTGGAACACACCAAGACCTGTGGTACTGGATGTAGAAAACTGGCAATCTGACCAAACAAACAAAATATGCAGATAAAATAGGCACGGAAATATGTCCTCCACGTACATTTATACATTAAACATTCAATCACTCATCATATTTGGTGATATTGAAGACATTTCAAATTTTGGACACATAACATTAATCATAACTGTGTCTTTCCAGACCAAAGTGCACTCAAACTCATTATATTACTACCTCAAAGTTGATCCTCTAGAGATTTCTAACAGGTGTTAAAGATGATTTCAATGTTATTCAAAGCATACAATAATTTTCTCTGAGATATTTTTCACTCCACCCAAATCAATTTGAGGAGTATGGAGTGAAAGGGATCCCTTCCCTCAAACAGTTTACCTTCTTCTCTGATGTCTACTCCTAGGTAAAGGGTTGAAATATAGCTGTGTTTGTATGTCCTTCCTCTCTCGTGTGTGGGTCAGGTCCAGTATGAAGGACTCTATAGATGCTGAGTGGGCAGTTATCCCCTAAATGTGTAATTAAACCATGCAATAAACAAGGAATGAGAGCATTTAATATTCACTCAACATCTAATACCTTAACCATGTTATGGAGGGGGCTCATGTTGATTCTTTTTTTTCTAAATGATAAAGAGTGGCACTTGTTGTGCCTCTTAGCTGCTTGTGGCACTTTCTAATTGCAATCCAATTATTGCGCTCTGATATCTGGAGTTCAAACAATAATGCCAATTCTTGATGGCTTAATATGTTGTATTGCAGAGGGCAGAAGAACAAACAATTTTAGACTCTGTCACAAATGATAATGCCACACTCTGAATATCTCTCAGCTAAAAGTACATTGGTGTGTTCAATTCCCTGCTTGTCTGACAACAGGCCCTGGCAATAAGGTTGGATACATTGGTCAAGCAATTGAACTATGGGTATAGTGCTTGAATCTTGCCATGTGATTGAAAATAACAAATCCCTTAAGTAAATAAAATGCATAATCCATTGGTGTTACAATGATTATGTGAATTATAGACACATCAAATGACAACATTATATAGTCATTAAATTCAGGATTGGCAAATGATCTGCACGTTGTCAGCATGCGAAGTTAAGGAAAGAGATGAAATAAAGAATTGGGTTGATTTATTAGGGTAATACATACATAGATATAATCAGACTATACGTAGTTCAATAATGAGCTCAAACTGTTCAGTAGGCTACTCACCTCTCCTATGTGATGAAATTTTACAAAGTTTTCAACTTGGATCAAATCACCTGAAACATACAAAATTACTGGAATAATGAAGTAATTCAACTAAAATACTGAAATAGCCCAATGAATTCCGATACCCCTCGGCTATCAGTTATTGACTACACTAGGCAATCGTGTATTGCATAAGATGTATTTTAAGAACTTTGACAACTAGGTTAACAAAAATGTGATCAGAGTTGACTGTAGTTCTCTTATATAAGAAAAACATAGAAAGTTGGGCCATATCAGCTTTTGCCAAGGCCTGATGGGAAAAATTTTGCGCTGAGGCTCTGGTACAGCATGACCACATTCTTAGCTCTAAATATACGATTTTATATAGCCCATAATCAAAAGTAATTTGATCTTGGAAATGTAGATGAAAGTCAGTCACCTTCAACAGTTTTCTGGTCTATTCTAACTTAATTGCATACGAAACATGAATTCGGAGATCTTAGACTTAACATAGAATTTGACCTTCAGAAAATATGTCACAGGCAGTGATATTCACTAGACTTCAGGTGCAGGCATATATGTGGTATAAATTTAGACAATCTAGGTATAATCCTTCATGAAATATTGTATTAAATAGAATCTGACCTGGACAAAATAGGTCAAGGTCAGTCATCTTCAGCAAACCTCCGGACCATCACCAGATGTACATGTAGTATTAATCTGGAAAGCCTAGCCATATTTCTTCGTGTTATATCATATTAAAACAGTATATGACCTTGAAAAAATAGGTCAAGGTCAGTCAACTGGGAGAGGCTTCTAGTCAATCACCAATTGCACATGTAATATGGATTTGGAGGCCCTAGCTTTAATCCTTCATAACATAACTCTACCTTTGAACTGTTGTGTTGTGTATATAGCACCCATTTCTGCGGGGATACTGTCATATCCACATCCTCCAATAATATAAACACCATTCTCTTTAGCCTTCCCATTGTATAACAACTGGGTTTTCTCCAGAAACTGAAATGAGAGAAACATGATTTAAACTTTTAATCCTGACATCAATTGCCTGAGAACACAAACATGAATAAATTTTATGGTTCACAGTGTCACATAATTGTATCATAAGTCTAGCAAAGCAGACTTGACATCAGTTTGAATCAAAGATGAAATCATCGTCCCTTTCAAGTTGTCCAGCTGAGATGATAGAAAATCACTTGTCACCATATTGGTGCCATCATTTGCTTTTCAGTTGTTATAATTTTTTATTCTGATATACAGGGGTATACTGAATGTTGCAATTAGCTATGTTGCAGAAGTAGTGACACCTATAGCTATGACACAGAATGGGCTGAATTTCTAATGGTTTTCAGGTAGCTTCATATTTAGTTTTCAAAGTCATACAGATTCCTAATATCGAATAGAATTTGGAAGATCCCACACAATTTTTTTTATATTTTTACTTTACAATGATTAGGCCATTTCGCTAATTTCCCTACTGTTCCAGTACTATTATTACCGTGTATAGTTACATCAATTGCTATTTCAATGTCTACAATCCATGTCGTTTTCCCAATACTTGGTGAATACTGTACATTCCAAATTCAGTACAGATTCAAAAATTTGAATTAAAATTGAGAGGTCCAGCATTACTTTTTATGTAGTAATGAAGGAAGTCGATGAATTGATGAGCTTCACCTGTTGTTTCCAAGAAGAACTGAAGTGACATCATACAAAGTCTCATTGTGATCATAGTATCAAAGTTACAAAACCATGATGTTCAGAATGCAGAGATATAGAACTGAGTGTGCTTCTTGACTACTATGAACCTTGGTCAACTGGTCATTTTGAATAATGCCAAGCCACCTTAAACTCCTGTGCATTGAAATATTTTGTTTGAATAAGTTTCAAATGCATCAAATTGCCTGAAATGAAGCCCATAATTTAAAAATTTCAAAATGACCGGACTAAGCCCATGATAGTCTTTACAATATATTGCTGATTTGAGTGACTGACATAGATAACAGGGTAGTTTGCACTGTGATTGCGGAGATCTGGGTAAAGCATACATATCAACAATGTCTTTGAATTCACTGCTTCAGGCAATAAAACAGGAGTCGTCACTGATATTTATATCTTGTGTGTTGTCTGGTTTATTTTCCATTTGGAAATATCTATCTTTATGCCGAGTCTGTTTAAAAAGGTCCGCCTTAATTTGACATTCTAACGTGGGATGTAAGAGTTAGTGTAATGATGTGATGTGTATGTGCACAGTTCATGTAGAGTTAATTCTCACATAAGTTTCCCCACAGATATCCACATGGTCCGTCTTCTCCTGAATACACGCCTTCAACACTGGTTCTCCATGCACATTATACTACAATATCAAACATAGATCACATTGAAACATGGATGGAGTTTATGTACCACTGCGGGAGACAAGTCCAAATTTAATCATGAAACATGTAATGTTAAGTGTTAGGCAGCTTCTTGAAATTAGGGCATGAGTTCTTTGAAAGGAATGGCTTATGCCGGTTATCCAAATGGGCTACACTATTCCCAGTGTAGTGTTCTGATCAGCTTGGATAGGAGTTCCAATTGGAATGGCATATGCTATTCCCTGCCATTCCCTCTGTGCTATTGTATGGCAAGCCATATACCATCCTTCTTTGGTGAGTTTGAAAATGGATGCCAGGGAATTCCTACGAGTTCCAACTCAGCGCACGATGCCACACAGTTTGAAATGCTAAATGCCAGTTCCTAGTATGCCCTAATTTCAAGAAGCTCCCTAAGCTGAATTGTGAGGTAGAGAGATGTAACAAGAGTCAATACATTTATTCTGTCAGTTACAAAACTGTTCTTCACAAAGACTCTCCAAAGAAAAGACAACTAACAAGCATTTACTGATGTTTACAATAGTTACAAGACATTTTTAATAATGTGAAAACAAATTGCCATTATGTACAAGACACATTCTCGTTTCCTGTCTGTAATACACAGATTTAGCTTTCAATAGTAGATCTTTCTTGTCGAGATGATTTTCAAAAGATTAGTTTTGAATGCTCCAAAATATGAAGCATCTCTCTATTCTTTTTCATTGGAGTTCCATATATCTCGGCAACTGTGTAGCCTGCCTAAGCCGTACATTGACAATCTTGACCTGGATCTCGAAAAAAAAAGATTCTTAATCTGAGATTCTGTGTTGTTATATCACTGACATATTTTTAAAAATTGATTATAAAGTAAGAGGGCCACAGACCATTGATAAGTTTTCAACAAAACTAACAGCAATATTACAGAAATGACAGTCCCTCCAAATGAAGAGTGATGCATACATTGCACAGTGTCAGTGTCATGTTGCCAGCAGGTTCCAGAAAACAGTAACTCATCCTCAGGTGCCCATGTCAATTACCTCCCTCCCAATGAGCTCCGATACACCTTGGCTATCAGTTATTGTCTACACTAGGCAATCGTGCATTACATAAGATGTATATTAAGAACTTTGACAACTAGATTAACAGAAATGTGACCAGGGTTGATTGTAGTTCTCTTATATAAGAAATACATAGAAAGTTGGGCCAGATCAGCTCTTGCCAAGTCCTTAATTGATGGGGAAAAAATTTTGCTCTGAAGTTCTGGTAGAGCATGACCAAATTCTTAGCTCTAAATATCATCCTTTATAGCTCATAATCAAATCAAGTAATTTGATCTTGGAAATATAGGTATAATCCTTCATGAAATATTGTATTAAATAAAATCTGACCTGGATAAAATAGGTCAAGGTCAGTCATCTTCAGCAAACCTCTGGACCATCACCAGATGTAAGCTTAGGCCTACACATTGTATTAATCTGAAAAGCCTACCCATATTTCTTGTATATGACCTTGAAAAAATAGGTCAAGGTCAGCTAACTGGAATAGGCTTCTAGTCAATCACCGGTTGCATATGTAATATGAATTTGGAGGCCCTAGCTTTAATCCTTCATAAAATATAGCAATTACTAGGATTTGACCTTGATAAAATAGGTGACAGTGATGCATACTTTGCACTATGTCAGTGTCTGCTGTTCATGTTGCCAGCAGGTTCCATAATACATTAGCTCATCTTCAGGTGCCTATGTCAATTGCCTCCCTGGGGCTGGTCTTACAAAGCAAGTGTAGCTTACCGCATTACATAACCTCCATGGTGACATATGTTGCAGGTATGTCACCATGGTAGTTATGTTGAACGTAATCTTACACAGGCTTTGTAAGACCAGCCTAGGTTACTCTTTCAAATTTCCTGATAACTATCATATGCTGACTGTACATAGGTTGCTATAACCAAAACACCACCCCCTCACAATCCATCGCCCACAACCGACCCTGGCATCTATTCCAGCAAACCTAGTCCGACCTCCACAATACTCACAGGTCCAACAGTTGAGTAGTACTTGTGGTCTTCTGGCACGCACCCCCCCCCCCCCTCACAACCCATCGCCCACAACCCCCACCCTTGGCATCTATTCCAGCAAACCTAGTCCGACCTCCACAATACTCACAGGTCCAACACAGTTGAGTAGTACTTTGGTTTTCTGGCACATCTCCGTCAATGACCTTTCACTGTTTACATCTGCTATGATGACTGGAGTGTTATCCAAATCCCTTCCTAGTATTATTAATGGGATAAAAATCATTAATTAATACACCATATCAGACCAGTATACATGAATTCAGAGGCTACATGATAAATATCACAAAGTTGAAACTACATGTCTACAGAATGTACAATGACATTTTACAATATAGATTCACCAGACACATCTACCACAGTCTTAACATATGTCACATAATTTATTGGCCATATGGTATTCTTAAGACATAAAACTAGGATTCCCAGCCTCTCGATGAAAATAACTTTCTCTGTAAAGAGTAATGAACATGATGAATAGTCTGGTTGTACAGCTGAGAAGAATTTGTACTGTTTCATGTAAACTTTTACATGATAGATTGATCATGAACATATTACACGGCATTGTAAGTTGACATCATTATCAGGTCAAGGCTGGCCGTAAACTTTCTCCCAGGGACACAGTAGGTCTTCTGGGATCAGTCAACAATATGCAATGTTTCATGTATCAGGTTACCCTCTCAACTTCATGGTACAATTTTTTCATAGCAGGTATACAAACATAGGTTTTACATGGCACTCACAGCCATGCCATTAATAATCCTAAACCCAGAAAACTGATGTCTTTATTGATATACTTTCAAGATTAATAGATCTATAAAACACTAGATGCTGCGAGGAACACATCGAGGTGACCTGGTGACTCCTATGCACTGCAGTACCATACCGATCCTCTTGCCAGCTTTGTCCAACATGTTCTGAATTCTGTGCATTCTTCTGCCAGCTACAGCCCATGTCAGCTTCTCCTCGTCCGCGACTCGTGCCACCTCTTCGACCACAAATTGTCCTGCGAAACCACTGGCACCAAAAACTACCAGGTCCCATCGTTCAGAAACCATGGCAGTTTTTCCTACTTCTGTTCCGCTCAACATTCAACATTCAGACCATTTTCTCCCAATGTGGTGTTAGTTGCGCGTAGCGCGCGCCACTGCTCTTCATGTGTGGACGGTACCATTTCAGGGAAATGTGGTGAGTTCGGTAACACAAGTGCAATAAAATCAGATAAGCACAATCTATAAAATGCTAGAAAACCTCCTGAAAGATTACATATCCAGCTGAATTAAACTAAGACATTATAGATCCATGATTCATCGTATTCATAGGCGTATATCTTTTTTCAGGAACCCCTCATCTTGCCGACCTCCCTATAATTTGGAAGATTCCATTATGCCGTAATAGGAATATGCGCAGTTCCATAATTTTCCTGATCCGACAATTCGCGTGGTCAGCGGGCAATCACATTTCTTCCAATTTCGATGGATTTCTACGAACCACACACCGGGGAAGGTCCAGGTTTTGTCGGTATAAAGTTTTGTAAGGAATGGTTAGTGTCATGTTTAATTTTCAAGTAGATGTTAGAATATCCTCCCGTGTTTTTGTGATACTGAATAATATGTGACCTCGAAAACTGAGCACCCCATCATGTCCTTGATCCCAGAAGTACCTCAGGTTACAGTCTTACCGCATATTCATGCCAGGCATGAGGCCGGGGAGCAGGTTCATGCACATGTGTTTTTTCACAAGAGTTAAAAATGCCAGTCTGAGCGCCGGTTCAACAGTTCAAGAAATTCGCACAAAATATGTTGTTATTTGTTGTTGTTGTTGTTTATCTGTAAATCCACTCTTAACTCGATGGGTATTTTTCACTGATGCTACAAGAAACGAGAGATCCTGAAGGATCTTGTCGCCCACCATTGTCCGATAATTGTAAGCTAATGACCATAGCATCTTTTTGTCCATTGTTACTAAGAACAAACGATTGATTTGTAATTTTGTTTACAGAATTTCGAATCTGAGCGAAAAAGATCGTAAAAGGCCACTGAAAAACACCAAGATATAATCTAAGTTTCAGGAGTTTCAAGATTTATAGAAACTGTACTTATGTCGGTTGTTATAATACAAGAGAAATGAGCAAAGTTAGTCTGAAAGTGAATGTACATGTACGGAGGATCCTTCGCCTTTGTTTTGTAGTATTTTTTTTTATTTATTTTTTTGCACGTGTCATCATTGGGTACTGGAAGCGAAGACCAATCTCTTTGACACTTTGGCATGAGCTATGAAACATACTTGAGATTTTATAATCAGGAACGAATGCTAATTCTGTTCTGTTTATTGGGCTATTTTGAGATATCTCTTTTAAGATACCATGCTCGAAAATAGTAAGATGGTACAATACTTAATACTGAAGGGATCCGGTCCGGGCAGTAATGTTGAAACTTCAAAAGTGCCTGAATCCTGATTATCTCCTTTGGATAGAAACATGCAGTAGTCTACAGTTGTCGAGTTCTGACGTTGAGTCACAAGAGTGACGTCCCTTCATGTAGCCGACCCGCCGGCAGACGAAAGGGTGGAGCAGTTCACTTGCTACTGCATGGACTAAAGAAAGCTGATTTAAAACTTGAAGGGATACATTTTAATTCCGAATTATTTGAACTCCTTAATATGGAAGGTGAAGGTATGGATATTCTCTATAGTCAACATATAGAATATGCCCCACCGTTTGATCCGCCGACTCTTGTGATGCAACGTCACAACTCCAGAATACCAAATTAATTTGAAGCGTAACTTGGATTTTCGAATCGGACCAAAAAAGGTATCTTGCACTACTAGGCCCCATGTGGGACCTGTGAACCAAATTTCAGAAAGATCCATGAAATATTTCCTGAGAATTCACGGTAACAATGTTTCAAGGGGGAATTCAAGATGGCCACCTTGTGGCCATATTGGATTTTCGATTCGGACCGAAAAAGGTATCTTGCACAATTAAACCATAAGAGGAACCTGTGTACCAAATTTAACAAAGATCCATACAGTACTTCCTGAGAAATGACGATAACAAAGTTTCATGGGGAAATCCAAGATGGCTGCCTGGTGGCCATATTGGATTTTCGAATCGGACCAGAAAAGGTATCTTGCACAACTAGACCCCAAGGGAAACCTGTGTACCAAATTTGAGAAAGATCCATGCAGTAGTTCCTAAGAAATCGCGATAACAAGGTTTCATTGGGAAATCCAAGATGGCTGCCTGGTGGCCATATTGGATTTTCGAATCGGACCAGAAAAGGTATCTTGCACAACTAGACCCCAAGGGGAACCTGTGTACCAAATTTGAGAAAGATCCATGCAGTAGTTCCCGAGAAATTGCGATAACAAGGTTTCATGGGGAAATCCAAGATGGCTGCCTGGTAGCCATATTGGATTTTCGAATCAGACCAGAAAAGGTATCTTGCACAACTAGACCCCAAGGGGAACCTGTGTACCAAATTTGAGAAAGATCCATGCAGTAGTTCCTGAGAAATCGCGATTAAACAAGGTTTCATGGGAAAATCCAAGATGGCTGCCTGGTGGCCATATTGGATTTTCGAATCGGACCATAAAAGGTATCTTGCACAACTAGACCCCAAGGGGAACCTGTGTACCAAATTTGAGAAAGATCCATGCAGTAGTTCCTGAGAAATCGCGATAACAAGGTTTCATGGGAAATCCAAGATGGCTGCCTGGTGGCCATATTGGATTTTCGAATCGGACCAAAAAAGGTTTCTTGCACAACTAGACCCCAAGGGGAACCTGTGTACCAAATTTGAGAAAGATCCATGCAGTAGTTCCTGAGAAATCGCGATAACAAGGTTTCATGGGAAAATCCAAGATGGCTACCTGGTGGCCATATTGGATTTTCGAATCGAACCAAAAAAGGTTTCTTGCACAACTAGACCCCAAGGGGAACCTGTGTACCAAATTTGAGAAAGATCCATGCAGTAGTTTCTGAGAAATCGCGATAACAAGAATTGTTTACGGACGGACTGACTGACTGACGGACCACGGACGACGGACCACGGACGAAAAGTGATTTGAACTGCCCACCATCTGATGATGGTGGGCTAAAACTCACATGGTGCTATATTCCCAAAATGCTGTTTGTTCTCTTATGCTTGATAAAGTAGACGGCGGGCGGTGTTGTTGTTAGAATAATTTTAGCGCAAGTAAGCATTCCGAGATTGCGGCGTTGCTGGCTCTCATGAAAAAAATCGCATGTGTGTGAACCTGCCCTTCAGTCTTCCACGTGGCATGAATAATATGCGTTAACATGCGGTACTTCTGGGATTATGATGTGGCTTATTTAATGAGTAATGAATAATAAAAATTAATACCCCACTCGCATAACATTTGAAAAACAGGTTAACGGGAAACAAGGAATCAATTGTCATTATCCTTATAGAGCACAGGTACTCCTATCTACCGTCAATGGTGCAGTCGACGGACCAACACTCTAGTTTTCTAGAGTGTTGGTCCGTCGACTGCAGCATTGACGGTAGATAAGAGTACCTGTGTTATAGAGGGCCATCATGCTATCAATGAGAGCCATGTTTTTGGGGCTCAGTTTGTACCATAGATAACCTTTAATATTATGATGCCTTGCTTGATACTATTGTCATACATGTATTATACCTTTTAAATTGTATGTTTGTGATTTTATGTATGTCTAATACACATTTGTTTTCATTTCACCAGTAATAATATGTTATACCCAAAAGAGGACAAAGAAACCAAAGTTCTGCTGTATGCGGTAAGCATTACAGACTCAAGATAATGATTATTACTCTTAAGTTCTCCTAATTTTCAAAGTTTTAATTTCCAAATGGCTCGATCAAATGTGTGTTTGAGTGTCATGTTATTCGTCATCAGTTAATTTGGATATACTTTTAAATTGATATCATTCAGCCCTGTTGAGACAAATCAGCCCCATGATGAGCCTTATTTCAAGGTCTATCAATCAACCTTGTGTGATTTTCAGAATGCAAGGCCTATAAATTATATGTTAATATTTTGTAATTGCAATGAACTCAGATAACTGGCATGAATGTGATACAGTACATGCTTTATTATAATATCCTGCTTCTTCATGGAGCTATGATTTGTTGTAGATAGCATATTTAAGCAGTTGTATATTTGAGTTTTCTTTCAGAAATTCGTATTTTTATACGCCCGCCCAAAAGGCGGACGTATTATGTGATGGCGGTTTCCGTCCGTCTGTCCGTCTGTCCGGTTCTCGTGTCCGGTCTATATCTGGGACAGTTTCCTATCCACAGCTCCAATTTTTGGTGAGTGGATACCCTACGGGGAGACGATGTGTCGCGTACCAAAATGAAGGTCGAGGTCACAGGTCAAAGGTCACTGGCCTAAAAAACAGGAAATCACTGAAGTGTTCGTGTCCGGTCTATATCTCTCAAGGTTTTCTATCCACAGTTGCAATTTTTTGTGAGTGGATACGCTAGGTGGAGATGATGTGTCGCGTACCGAAATTGAGGTCGAGGTCAGAGGTCAAAGGTCACTGTTGCCAAAAATCAGGAAATCATTGATCGTTGACAGTTTTCTATCTACAGTTCTAATTTTTGGTGAGTGGATGCCCTAGGGGAGGAACGATGTGTTGCATATTAAATGTAGGTCAAGGTCAGAGGTCAAAGGTCAGTGTGGTTGAAAAATCAGGAAATCGTTGAAAATTTCTAATTTTTTGTGAGTGGATTCAATAGGCGGAAATGAAGTGATGCATACCAAAAATTAGGTCAAGGTCAAAGGTCACTGACCCCAAAATTAGGAAATTATTAAAAATAACATTTTTTGTGTCAGTAGATACATTAGGGGACACAATGTGTCACATACCAAAATGTAGGTCAAGGTCAAAGGTCAAGGTCACTGTGACCCCAAAATCGTGAAAGTGTTAAAAATCATGATTTTTTGTGTTCATTGAGAAATTGAGGGGAGACGGTTTGTCATGTACCAAAATTTAGGCCAAGGTCAAAGGTCAAGGTCACTGTGACCCCAAAATCAGGAATTCATTAAAAATCATGATTTTTTGTGGGCATTGATAGATTGAGGGAAGACGATGTGTTGTGTACCAAAATTGAGGTCAAGGTCAAAGGTCAAGGTCACTGTGACCCCAAAATCAAGAAATCATTAAAAAGTCACATTTTCATGTGCCTGTCGAAGACGAGGTCGTGTAATGCGATGTTGCGTTCTGTCCATTCATCCATTAACATTTGTTGTCCATGCGATAGCTCTAGTTTCAAGGTATGGATTGGTACCAAACTTTGAGTATACCTTACTCACATGGCAAAGTGGAGCCATACATATGAGATCAATTTGTCAAAGGTCTGTCGCAGTCCCCAGAACTGAATCAAGCTTAGCTGACTAAATGTGCTGGAATATTGTTGGAATATTCGAAGTTCTTTTCCCTGCATTTATATGGTATTGTCCTGTGGAGTTGTCTCCCATGTTTGAAACGCTTCATTTAGTTAAACTGTTGTGAAATAAAAACCATACATTTACTAATTTAACCGGGAGAGGAGTCCTTTATGAACTTCACACCTGTTTATTAACTCAAGAACAAAGGTTTACTTCATCACTTTCTTCTTCCTTCATGAAAAATTCTCTCGTCTGAAAGGAATCCATTTGCAGGAAAACAGGGTTCGTACGGGTGCTTGAAATCCTTGAAAGTGCTTAAATTTGCAAATTACATTTTCCAGGCCCTTGAAAGTGCTTGAAAATCCATGTTTTGTAAAAGGTCCTTGAAAGTGCTTAAATTTTATTATTTTGTGCAAAATATTTATTTCTGGATAACAATTTGGTGATCTGTGAAGAACTTGTGAATCGATTGAAGTTTTTGTTCAGTAAAAACGAAGTCTGTCGAGTAGGGCCTAGCATAGCGCGTATCTGACAATCTCCTTGAATTTCCCTGACAAGGGAGATAATTACATAGTAGCACATTGAATGTGTAAAGAGAATGCTTATCTCCCTTTGTAAACTCTCGCGAGAGTTGTATTTCGTCTGCGACAAATCTCGCGAGACTTCGGTTTTGCTCTGAAATGGCGGGACGCTGGTTTTATTTTTTTTTCGTAGTCTTCGCCTTTATTTGTATTCAGTTGACCGTGACCTTGGCCATGCCTGGTAAATGTTTATTCAGAGAGTGTTGGCTGGTCGATGAACAGTATAAAGACTGGATAGAACAAGTGGGCGATAAGCGCAAAGCTCGCTGCAAACTTTGTTTAAAAGTGTTCGATGTGTCCAACATGGGTGAATCGGCGGTCTCCAGTCACATGAGAGGGCAAAGACATCAGAGTTTAGCTGGGCAAAAACTCACGATGAAGGATTTCCTCGCCAGAAGCTCTACTAGTAACAACAACAACAGCAGTTCTGTTGATATGCGTACTGTTACAGCTCATACCACCACAAGTACCGATTTAACAGTAGTAAGTCGTTCAGTTTTATCATGCATCACGCACTCTTAGTCTAACTTTTACGTAAGGGTATCGTTGACAGTCAAGTTGTTGTCAATTTTGGGTCTCCCAACTGGAAATTTGAATTTCTCATTTTTTTTGTAATCACCTCCTGAAAGCTTTTACACGTAACGTTAATGCTATTCCATGTCAAGTCATAACTGCAGTATTTTTTTTTTTCAAAATCTTGTAAAAAATTACCATGCTGTCGATCAAATTCAATCTACCGGTACTTGAAGAATATTGTTCACTGGCACGAATTGCCACTAGATTTAGACACAAGTCTCCATATGCAGCTTCCTTTTTATTTTATTTAACGGGACACATAATGATAAATATTTTTCAATCTATTATTAAGGATATTTATTGAAATTTATTTATTTTATTAAAACTTATTAAACTTATTTAATTTATTAAAACAAATATGACCTGCCTGATATCCCTTCTTTATGCAAACAGAATTAAGAGAAAATTTAACAAAAAATTTGACTTAAGTTTGACTATTTGTTGAGTACATTGTTGAAGTTAGGAATATTTACATTATCGTAGTTGAGGTCACGTTACTATTACAAAAAACATTGATTGCATGTAGATGGGAAAGATTATGGTTTGTCGAGACAAAAAAATCCTTGCGATAGGTTACAAATTTGACCCATAAGGTGCTTCAAAGTGCTTAAATTTGTTTTTATTTTGGTCCTTGAAAGTCCTGGAAAATGATTTCAAAATAAGTGTGGGAACCCTGGAAAACTACCATTTTCTTGTGTTTGACTATTGTCGATTTCAGTGTGGGATATGTGAGCTCTCAGCTCTTGCTTCACGGTCAACTAGTTACCAATAGTTAAGCTCATTTTAGTTTATCATTCAATATAAGATGTGATATATGTTACATTCTCATAAGCAAAAAATTGTAGACCTTTCTCTGGATTGCTAGATCAATTGGAATCAAGGCTATTAAACAACCTTGAAATTTGAACCGATGTAATTCCAGATATACGGGCGTATATTGAAGCCCCTTGGGCTCTTGTTCCTTATGGTTCTCCAACAACACACTATACCTGATATACTGTATCATCATAAATACATTTTACTTTCAGTGTCGGAACTGTGACTACCAGCAAGTTGCAGATAACCCGTGTATATATGTAAACAAAATTCAGCATGAAGTCGAGTAAGTTTTTACACTCTATGATAATTATGTCTGACTGTCTTTATCAATGATCATAGTACTGAATCGACACAGATGATTATAGGCGAAGGCAGCCGTACATTTGTCGTGTTACAATAACGGTCCTATGTAGGCAGGATGACATCTGTTTGCAGCCAGATAACTGCAACAATGTCAATGGTAAAATGAGGCAACAGATGATTTTATGTAAAATATGGTGACAGTCCATTGTAGGTAACATTTCTTGGGGCAAAAGTGCATTTTGGCG
Organism: Hanleya hanleyi; assembly: GCA_036873755.1. NCBI lineage: Eukaryota > Metazoa > Mollusca > Polyplacophora > Lepidopleurida > Hanleyidae > Hanleya > Hanleya hanleyi. The sequence goes on along the minus strand of JAVTVY010017118.1, from coordinate 35,892 downwards.
ATTTCTTGGGTCCCATAGTGTTCTTTCTGCACATGAGTCCTGGATAAACTGAACGAGACGTTCTAAATGATTAATAAAGTTCTGGGTCATTGACTGGTAGCTTAGACGACGAGGTTCACGTTAGTTCGAGCTGAACATATTTTACACGTATAATGGACTGTCACTCGGTCCTCAGGTAATACAATGGGCTGTTGCGATCCCAGACAGACACAAAACAAACACATATTCATTCATATTTTGTATTAAATATACATGAAGTGAATGGAAATCGAGAGATAATTGGGCCCGTGATATTTGAGACAAGAGGTAAATTCCCTGAAGTGCTTGTTTGGTACAGTTTTTGTTCCATTTTGTCGCTATATTATTCCATGCTTCTATTCCTATAATGGACTGCTGTTCACATCTATATAGATCAACTGGAACATCGCCACAAAATGTGTAAAATAGAAATATCCATTTGGTATTGATACAGTATGATATCTATTGATAAAAAAGTGACTGAACACCAAAAACAATACCTATCATTCAAAGGCATAACATCTGCTATTTTCGGGTATTGGTGCAGACATCTGGTTGAAATCACTTGAAAATAAAAATAGTCGAACGTCATAATCAGCATTTGTGTGACACATGTACTGTTACCTTAACCTATAATGATCTTTGTCGGTTCAGTAGCATGATGATGCATATCAAAAGAGGTCAGTTACTCAACAGTGAGTGGCATGGTGTTGTATGTAAAACATCAACAGCGCTTAAACTGGATGTGATGCGACTGCTTATCACAGTGGATGTGGTGAGAATCTAAAGTTGACATGATGTGACAGTATTAATTTTGTTTGTACCCTATTGATTCAGTGTTTCATCATGTCAATGTTGCCTTGTAACAAGGGAGGTAATTGTCCAACGAAAGTTTGATAGATAGCAGTAAACTGGATGATAAAGTGGCATAGGTTATAAACCAGTTCTTGATCCTTTTAGGTTTTTTTCACTGTTAAGTAGGCATGTATAAGACTAAATAGCTTTTGGAAGGTTATATGGCATTCTTAGAGTTTAATATGAATAAAATTTCTGAACTGAATGATCTAATCCTTCCTTGCAACTTCAAACCTAAAGCTGGTTAAAGAATAAATATAGATTATCATTACAAGTGGTCATTTATCATGATCTTTATATTATTTTATCACACAATATTGATTAAACCTATATGAAATAAGCTTTATGGGTATTATTGACCAAGTATGATAAAAGTCAGATAAATGACAACATACATCAAGATATGTCAGCCTATAGTGTTGAAACAGAATCAAAAGATACTTGTAAAAATGTATATATGATACAGCTGTTGTATCATATAGGTGTGTCACATTGATTTGGCCGCTGTGATGTGAGAAACTGAAATACAGAATCAACTGTGCTCTTCAGAGTTATTATTACAATGTTCACCTTCCTGCTTTGTGCATGCATACTACATGTATACTTGACCAGAACATTCCTGGTTGTAATTATTGCAGGTTCTACCAAGTGGTCCTCATACCCTATACTTTTTTGATACAAATTGTTGTGAGAGGTCATATTTGACATTTAATAGCAGTTCGCTGCTTCTGGGAATGGTCGAAGTTTAAAAAAAGCTAACTTGGAACCCTCCATTACCAAGCCTGTTTGCAAACGGTGAAGACCGTGACCTCCTGACACATGACATCAGAGTCTGATTACAATCATTGGTAGCGAGCAGTCATAGCGAATGTTGTAGTCGACGCTTTGATTGTAACACTAACAAAGTCACAAAGCTAAAACGTAATACCTTTGTTGATGTCATGATGATGTCACCATATCAAATTGCTGTTCAACGTATGTCACACAAAGATGTCCGACACAACGAATAGTTCATATAATATGGCGTTATCGTAATCAGATTCTGACGTCAAAGGTCAGAGGTTACGGCTTCAGTACGTTTTTCACCACATCTGTTTTATTGTGTTAAAAATTCCAGTTTGATATAATTGTTTCATAGAAAAAAATCTCAACTTGTTATTTACACATCTTTTCTGTATGTTTTCATACAAAGTGTGCAGGTGGTATTTGGTAGAACCTTCAATTAATTCACAATGTTGAAAATATTATTTGAAGAAGCACATAAAACTCTCATCCAATTTTGATACTTGATAAATACTTGATTTATACTTGATTTTGTATTTATAAAGTGAGATAACCCAGATAATTGGAGATGTGGTAGCAGACCCAACATTACCACGGACAGATGATCACCCATGTCCTAAATGTGCTCATAGAGAGGCGGTCTTCTTCCAGTCCCACAGTACCAAAGCTGAGGTATGACACTTGCCCTGGGCCACATCATAACACTCCTCCTTATAATGTAAACTTGAGTACTTGAGCAGTACTATCTATTTTTCATTCCAAGTTATGTTGTGATACTGGGACATAGAAACTCTCTCTCAAATATTGCTTCGATAATTTGTTCACTAACTACATTGTTATAATTAGGGGCCGAGTTACAATATATCTGTTGTACATCTGTAAACCACGATCTTTAACTCATGTTATAGTACAGAACAGAAATAGCACAACCAGAACACCCCAACTTGACTGCATCTGGAAAGCTAGCATGGCATGCAGCAAATACAGATTTGATACAAATTCAGTCTTTGCCATAAGGAAAATATGGGCGAGCTGCAAATCAGTCCCCTAAAGTGCTCTGGGCGAGCTGTTAGCTCTTCGGGAATCACTCTCCTGAAATCCAACAGGGGGAGCTATCGCTCTGCTTAGGTGAGTGAAACTATACATATGAGAAATAAAAGATGAAACCTGAAAGTTGAATTGTTCTGTTTTTATTCTCACTGTACAACATTTATGTGAACATGTTGCTACAAACCCGACACCTTATCTACAGTTCTGGCAAGTGTTCTCTACAAACAAACTGATCTCAGTATACACCATTAAACTGTCAGACTGACCAGTTTTCCACTTATCAGATTTCAACTTAATTACTGCAAAGTGAATCAGAATCCGATTCACTTGATTCTGATTATAAGAAAAAAAAGAAGAAAAAAAATCTGATTTAAAATCATGTATTTCAGGATCTATTTTTTTATTATAAAGTAATGACACAGATTGCCATAAAGTTTAATGAAATTCCATGATGAGGGGTGCATAAATCGTCACTAACCCGTAGCCGTGTCTTCTGTCTCAGTCCCAGAATGAATCAGAATTGATATCGCATGGGCTTTGCCATTCAAATGCCTCTCGACGTTACTTTTCGTCACTGATGTACCATCAGCTTAGCTTTTAAAGCTCTCTTTTGCAGCTCCACGCAAATTTGGGTGCACGGTCACTTTATCTTTGTATCGGGAGCAAAGTTTGCACCACACTTCCACTACATACTGCCGCCCTTCGGCACTGGTTTCAGTCTTGAAGGCGATGTTTTTCTCCACGAGGCATGACTTCCCCCCAGTTTCGGAATGTTTTCAGTTCCACTTTGTTGCCTTTCTTACTGAAACTCGCTGAACTTTCTGCCATCGCGAAAAGCAGCGATAAAATCAGTAAAGCAGTCACTTGAACTTGAAGCTGTTGCATCTCACTTCAAAGGCCGGACGCCATCACTGCTGATCGTTGCTATGGCTGCACTCAAAATACATTGCGCATGCGTGCAGGGACAACTTCCTGTCGAAGCACATGGGCCCAGCGATAGTGAAAGTAGGAGAAGAATTACTTGCACCGCGTGTATGTAAGCCTTACTTTTTGAACTTTTTTTCTCGTTATTTTGGATAATAGTTTGGGCGAGCGAGAGATCGGTCGCCTGAGAAGGTTTGGGCATGTGTGGGCGCGAGCGAGAGCGATCGCTCGCCTTTCCCGGCATTGACTGCAAATTGGTTCAGGTTTACATCGTAGTGACCCATATTTAAATAACCATGTCAAATATGGCACACAGGTGAACAGAAGGACACACAGACCTTGCCTTATACTCATGTGTAATGTTTAATATGTTTGTTGGTGTATTAGATTTCAATCTGTCAGTACTCTGAACGAAAATGATGAAGCCTTCAGTCAACCTTATTAGCATTGTTTTCACCTGATCATAAAACATGTACTGGAAATAGTGGAATCTTTCATATTATAATTTTTACCAACCTTCATATCAGTGGTATATAACATGTCCTAATTTCTGTTGCAGGAAGGGATGCGACTATACTATGTGTGTACAAACCAACAATGTCATCATCGATGGACAGAGTGAATTCTTCATGGAGGACTTTATAAAAAACAGACATTGGAGCTATGCTCAATTTTAAGACTTTTGGTTGATCATAATGAGGGACTCTTTCATTACATTATCATTGTGTTCATTTATATGAAGTCCTATATGGTTGATATCAGTCCTCGAATGAAAGGTCAGGAAAGGATCCTTTTAACATCTCATTTATGTACATCATACATGTTCTCTGCATTGTTACAGGTTGATATTTATTCCTTATGTTTATGTATTTTTTTGAAGAAATGTTTGCCTGAGTCAGCATTTGTGTGTAACATAATCTATCTCCATCCAGAGCTGAAATTTTGCAAGAGGGGTGTATCAAAATGCTTTGAGCACCAATATTTGAGTAAACTTACACATGCTCAGGAAATTTCTCATCTGAGCAATGTTATATATGCATCAACAGCAGTACGTACAGCTTTTATGAAGCTGCAATGCTGGAAGTTTGGACATGGACTCGTGGGATAGGCCTACAAGAGTACAAAGAGCTCCAAACATGCCAAAATCAAGTTATGCACATTTTGGCTCTGTGCAAATAATAGTAAGAAAATATCAATATAATTTTATGCACTAACTTGAGTTTATGTATACTGTTAATCTGCATTTGTAGTAGACCTACTGTATAGTCATGGTGACACAAAAACACAGGTTTTGCTATCTGTGTATGATGATATGATCAGAGAGTTTTCTGTTTGCTTGTTGGAATCGTTCGTCGACCAGTACTGTACTGTTATCATTAAGCCCAACCTGTCAGCGGAGATATTGGAACATTCTTTATCATTCATATTAGCGTTCACCAGAAGAGATAAAACGGTCCTTTATATAATTCATGATAGATCATTTGTATTTATGTCATCCTAAGACATTTACATGTGTTAATAAACATTCATCAGTTCTCATGTATTCATTCTTTCTAGTTGTATCCAACATAAACAACAATGCAGTCAACCCTGTACACTCATTAAATGCCTTCTTCCCCTCATAGAGATCTGTACAGATGAAATTGCTAGTTCAGACGAATACCAGGGATATTTCAGAACTAAACTGCACAATTAGTGTAGGTAGCCACTCCGTCACATGTGATGTGATTCATGCCATATGTTCTTGTACAAGCCATATTCATGCCATATGTATATACAATCTGTATACTTGTTGTTTATCATGTAGAGGAAAGGAGTGTACTAGGAGCATATTGGCTGGAATTCCCTGACGTGGCAGAGCTATAACAATGCTCAAGGAGCTATGATGGTCAAGGTGGTAACTGACCCGAAGAAATCTGTGAATGAGAGATGAGCTGCCTTGCAGTTTATGCTGACTGATTAAGTGCATAACAATATGGAAGAAACCCCAAGTCTGCGGGAAAGATCCTACCACATCATTATCAAGCTCTGGCCCTGCTCCTGGCCGAGGAAGTAAATCTGAATTTGAGTCCCATCCGACCTACCACCAATTGGGATGCAAGTTCAGTGATCAGTTGAGGATGCTGACTCGGATAACATTCTGACTTCGGAGTCTGGAAGAGAGTTATCAGAGTTGTTCCCCATCCAGAGAAGGCTGTGTGACCGACCACGAGTGCCACCACCACGTGACTCCGGGAGTAGCCATTATCGGTCATCACCCAGTCGAAGTAGAACCCATGAGCAGAAACCAACGCAGACTCGGAGTGAATCTAGAAGCTAGTATTCACATTTATCCAATGAATTTGACCGAACCCAGGGCAAGGCTATATATCTGACATTGAACAAGCCTAAAAAGCCGGACAGGCCTGAAGACTGGACCAGAGACCAGATCAAGGTAGCAGGCTGGAAAAGTCTAAAGACAGAACCAGGGACACACCCGGGGACTGCACGGTGGACAAACCTAAATACTGGACCAAACTCTGGAATAATCCTATGGACCAGCCGCTCCCGAGATAAATCTGGAGATCATACCGCAGACAAATATCAAACCAGGGATAAGGCCAGCATCAATCCATGGACGGAAATATATTCAGAGCCACACTCGGGATAGGCGAGGGAAACCTAGATCATGCATTGCATTGTCATCCTTCGGCGGAGCCCAGAGCGAGACATTGAGACTGCAGCGAATCTAAGCAAATGCGGAAGCGTGAACGCCTAAGTTTCCATGCTCTGGTTGTCCCATGTACAAACGTCAGCACAGATCGTGCAAAGATTCATCAGAAGACCACTCACAGTTGCAGCATCCGACATCGACTTGCATGCCAAGGAGGTGCTGATATTGAAGTCCAAGGTGGTGGCAGTCTACCAGTTAATACCAGTACCACCATCAGGCAAGGATCTTTTGACCAATGGTAAACGTCAAACTAGTGCTATGTCGTTTGTATCATCTCAGTCCAAGGAACCGGATATAAATAACCTTCAACATTCCCATCATGGCCGGAGTGGAAACGTCTTCTGGTGGTGTTGGATCATCAACGCAAGTTATCAATGAAAGATCCGTGAAATGCTTCAACACTTTCAGAGCTTATGTCCTGAATTCGGCCTTACTTTCCAGTAAACCATTGGTGGCGGACTCAAATGTGGAACAGATTGTGACATCAGCGAAACCGACAACAAAAGAGGCCCTCTGATGTAAGAGCTGATGATGTCCCACTGTGGGATTACCTCATAAACGGACCGACTGGAAAAGCTCTTAAACTGCGCCAGAGAGGCACAGAGTACGGGCGCTGCAAAGTTGGTGCCGTGCAGATGGATTTTCCTTGCTGATTTATTGAATCCCTGGATAGAGCCAATGCACATTTGATGCAAGCAACAGCGTGCACCTACGATTCCATGACCCACACTCGAAGTACGACATATCTAAAATTCCAGAAGATGGAGGTTTTGGAGTCCTCTAAACGAAAGTTGATATAGCAGCCATCGACTTGCAAGCTTTTCTTCAATGGGGCAATCAAGAATGTCATGACGTCACGATTTTGAATCCGACGTCCAACCGTACAAACCTTTATTCGAGTGAGTCCCAGAAAAAGAAGAATCCCAAGCAAAAACAGAGCCAGAATCTGGGTGCCCCGAAACTACCAAGCAAACAGGGCTCGGTCAAGTTTGACCTTAGGAGCAAAACCAACAAACCCCAAAAGCCCGGGAACCAACACCAGTGGAAGCATGGTTCTGGCAAGGAAAGAGGTACTGGCCGACGCAATTCACACTTTCACCTCCCTCACTTGTACAAATGCATTCATTCATTCATCATCTGACAGTTTCGTCCTTCGAGGATTTCAGTCCCTTTCTCATCCGGTCGTTGCCGGCCATCTGCGGGCCTTCTGTGCAAACTGGGAACTTATCCTGGGCTACACATGGGAAATCAGAACACTGAGGCGGGTTTTTTGTCTCATTTTTATACGCCCGCCAAAAGGCGGACGTATTATGTGATGGCGGTTTTCATCCGTCTGTCCGGTTCTCGTGTCCGGTCTATATCTGGGACAGTTTCCTATCTACAGTTCCAATTTTTGGTGGGTGGATACCCTACGGGGAGACGATATGTCGCGTACCAAAATGAAGGTCGAGGTCAGAGGTCAAAGGTCACTGGCCTAAATAACAGGAAATCACTGAAGTGTTCGTGTCCGGTCCATATCTGTGAGCGTTTTCTATCCACAGTTGCATTTTTTGCGAGTGGATACACTAGGTGGAGACGATGAGTGGCGTACCAAAATTGAGGTCGAGGTCAGAGGTAAAAGGTCACTGTTGCCTAAAATCAGGAAATCATTGATCGTTGACAGTTTTCTAATTTTTGGTGAGTGGATGCCCTAGGGGGAACGATGTGTTGCATACATTTCTTTGTATCAGTAGATATATTAGGGGGACACGATGTGTCAGATATCAAAATGTAGGCCAAGGTCAAAGGTAAAGGTCACTGTGACCCCAAAATTGTGAAATTTATTGCTCAAATCTACACCTGCTATTGTTATGCCATTATCTTCCTATGGAGATCCTACTGCAGACTAAAAGTTCTCACCTCTGGAGCCTCAGTCACAGGTTACACTGCGCCTGTGCCCATGATACACTTCCCACTTCCTTTTTACCCCTCAGCCCATAGGGCTGTAGGGTCTTGTCGTTGGCATGTACGTCTGGTCGGACGGACGGACGGCCGGCCGTCTGTCAACAATTTTTTGTCCGGGCTAGATCTCAGTTACTATTTGACTGACAGCTCTGATACTCACAGTGAATATCCCTAGTATCCCAGACATGTGCACTGTCATGTTTATTTCGCGTTGCGTCATTTCTTTACAGAGTTATGGCCCTTTGAAATGTTGCGTCACTAACTTTTGTCCGGGCTAGATCTCAGTTACTATTTGACTGACAGCTCTGATACTCACAGTGAATATCCCTAGTATCCCAGACATGTGCACTGTCATGTTTATTTCGCGTTACGTCATTTCTTTACAGAGTTATGGCCCTTTGAAATTTTTCGTCACTAACTTTTGTCCGGGCTAGATCTCAGTTACTATTTGACTGACAGCTCTGATACTCACAGTGAATATCCCTAGTATCCCAGACATGTGCACTGTCATGTTTATTTCTTGTTACGTCATTTCTTAACAGAGCTATGGCCCTTTGAAATTTTCCGTCACTAACTTTTGTCCGGGCCAGATCTCAGTTACTATTTGACTGACAGCTCTGATACTCACAGTGAATATCCCTAGTATCCCAGAGATGTGCACTGTCATGTTTATTTCGTGTTACGTCATTTCTGTACAGAGTTATGGCCCTTTGAAATTTTCCGTCACTAACTTTTGTCCGGGCTAGATCTCAGTTACAATTTGACTGACAGCTCTGATACTCACAGTGAATATCCCTAGTAACCCAGAGATGTTGAGTACTACACACACACACTCGACTCTTCCCTGGAATAGATCATCTATGAAGAACTATTCACCAGATCTTTACTAACTTTTCTTGAGGTATCGATCCACAGTCTTGGATCGATATCCCTTCACAGGATTGATGACTGAAGCCGGTACTAGCAAATACTAATCATTGAGTATTCTCTTGAATCAACATTAATACATATGTGGGTAAATAAATTTGACAGAATTCAGCAGATTTTTATGTCAACCTGTTATTCGCTGGACATATTGTGCTGAGGGGTCAAAGCACCTTTTAGGTGCAGCCTCGTGTTCATTCTGCAGACACCCTGCGTGGACGTATTTTGAGAGAGCGCCGACTAGAAACAGATTTTGTTTATCTTGTGATAGGGAATTGAGTCTAGATATTAGCAGAATACATTGTAAAAACACTGTCTAAAACACCGGGAATTCTAAACGCTGCGAATCTTGCAGGCGGTCTTGGTCTTAATTAGATTTACATTCACTGTGTTTTTCTTGCAAAAGCTATTTGTGTTATCGTAAAGCTACTTGCTTGGAATGTATTTCTTGAAATGATCAAGCCTGGTGTAACTACGCACAGGCCAGGCGTGATTTTTTATTACAGGCCGCTGGGGACTTGAGTTTGTCACTCTACGACAGACAGCAAGCCGAGAGTGTGCTCAGATCTGACAGGGAAATCAACGAACACATGCCTGGAAGCCCGTCTCCATTGTCCCCTGCTTTCCCTCCCAGTGGTACAGTACTTGCCAAGGGCTCGCCTGGCCAGCTGTTATCTAGGTCGACTGTTACGCAACCATCCCCCACTGCCTCTCAGACAACAAAAGGGAAGAGGACAATGGGAAAGCAGAAGACATTCTCCACCAGTACAGAACAGTCTTTTGTTCCCGGAGTTGGACAAAAGAGCCATTCTTTTTAACCTACTTAGTCTTCTGCTATGGTGTGCACATCGACCTCGTCCAAAACTACTTCTCGGGTTTCTACTTCGGCTGGTCAAGTGATTTCAAGCCTTCCTCGTACGCCACATCGTCGTTCTCCTTCACCACGTAGACGTTCGCATACTCCACGTGGCCCGTGTCGTACTTCGTCTCGCCGTTCTGGTACTACTCGATGCCGATCTCGTTCACCATTACGTCAGAGTCGTTTAGATAAACGCCGATCTCCACCTTTACATCGGGATTATGTAAATCAACGCCGGTCTCGTTCACCACCTCATCGGTCCGGTTCATTGGAGAATTGGCAGCTCATTACAGACGATGTTTGGATTCTAAGGACACTAAGAGGGATTTCGCTTCACCTTCCAGGACCATCCCGAGCTCATATCTCGTCCTCGTCCATCACTGCTGCCAGTTCCTTCAGGACACGTTCAGACCCTCCTTTATCCGTCACCACTCTCATTACAAAAGGTGCGGTCAGAGAGCTACCTCAGGCCGAGGACACAGTCGGTTTCTACAGCCGTGTTTTCCTGGTTCCGAAAAAGGATTCCGACCAGATGCGTATGATAATCGACCTGAGATGTCTCCGCAAGCTGTACCTGTCACCACCTCCGCATTTCAAGATGACAATCAGTTTCATCGATCCGGGCCCGTCTACATCACAGGAATTGGCTGGCCTCCATCGATCTACAAGACGCTTATCTGCGCATACCCATTCATCCTCGACACCGTCGATATCTACGCTTTACCATCGCCAGTCGACGTTTCGAGTGGCAGGTGCTCCCGTTTGGAGTCCACATCGCCCCATGGCTTTTCACCCGCACCACAGCACCAGTCATGGCGTTCCTGCATCTACGGGGTATTCACATAGAGGTTTACATAGACGACATCAGCAGTAGTGTTAACGGGAATTGAGTATTTAGCGCCTCACTGCGCATGCGCGAGAAAAGAAATTGTGGCTGTGTGCGCAGGAGTGATGTGCGCAGGTATGACGTCACTTCCGGTTGGGTTGAATGAGGCGTGACCTTTGTACATGTCTAGACTTGTCTGTGTGTGTTGATGTACTGGGGTTTTTCCCCACAATGGCGTCTAATGGCGGCTAATGGCGGCTAGTCCGCCATGTTGGAAAATGGCGGCTAATGGCGGCTAGTCCGCCATGTTGGAAAATGGCGTCTAATAAAATGGCGGCTAATGGCTGCCAAAATGGTGGCAAATGGCGGCTAATGGTGGAAAGACGTGACTGTCTATGGGAAAATGGGGCAAGATGGCGGCTAATGGTAGGGAAAAATGGTGGATAATGGTGGTGAAAATGGTGGATAGACCGCCATTGTTGTAGAAAAACGTATAAAAGGGGATGATTTTTAGTGGTTGGGTGTATTCATTGCACTACCTCACAGAGCTCTCTGACTTACCTGACCAGCCTGCCTGCCTGATCACTAGCCTGCCTGCCTGCCTGTATGAGACGTGGAGAAGCTTTTCATTTTACCAGTGCAACTTCACCAGCCTATTACACCGTAGCAGCTACTGACCAGCCTGAGCCCACAGTCATGCAGTCATCCGAGCTAGTTACGCTTCAAAAGTACCGTGTTCGCCTCATTGATGAGATGCAGCATGTGGCCGAATTATGTGATCTGCTTATGGAGGAAAACATACTCCTGAAACAGGGTGTCGAAGATATCATGGCGGAGAACACCACTTCACGACAGAACAGAGCTCTCATCGACGGTCTACTGCGCCGTGGCCCCTATGCATTTCTAGCCTTCGTGGAGGCGCTGAAGAAGACGGGAAATGAAGAACTAGCAGATCTACTTCAAGCCCACGATGTACAAGATGATGATATCTTAGTCATGGACACCACCGAAGAGCGTACAGCTACCAAACGTACGCGCCCAGAGTCTGGTGTACCTGCCAAACGCGGTGCACGACCCAAACGGCCCCGACTAACACCTTTAGAAATACCTGAGCAAGTGCTTCAGCCAGTGCCCCAGCAAGTGCCTGAGCCAGTGAAAGAAGAAGAGGTGCAACTTCCTATGTCTGTGCAGGAGATCAATAACATTATCCAGCAGGCCTACCAGGCAGCCCACACGAACACTTGGGAGCTCTCACCCTATTTAACTGTTAGTGTTAAAGACTGGGAAGTGCATTTTAACGCACCGGCCTGGGACGACAAACCAGCTAAGCATATCGCCTTGACGTTGGAGACCTGGCAAAAACTAGAGGCCATTGATTACGCCGTCGATGCGGTCATTGACCACCAGGGGATTGACGAAGCGAAATTTTATGTGGGTGACGACATCTTTGTCAGCTGTGCTACATTCAACGACATGCTCCTGGTGCATATACGAAAATGGAAAATGAGGTCAGATACGCAAGAGCGTGTTCCTTGTCCTCAGGGCGTCACCTTGGAAATAACGGCGTGGCGGAAGCTGCAGAGTCTCACAGCTATAATTCGTCAAGCCCTGGCTTACCAGGTGTCTCACTATATTTATAAGAAGTACATCGACACATTCCTGGATCTTGTCAGACCTCGCATTCGACACTTGCGTATCCAGCAATGTGCAGGCTGTGTGAACAAGGACGGGGTCTTCAACACGCACACGTGTGTGGACAATAGTATACCATCATACGCGCTCATCACTGAGGCACTACAGGACGTCACCGAGGTGCAAATTGCCCAGGCATTGGAAGCTGCCTGTCCACCCAAAATTCCACGTGAAGAGATTGCTACCTACATCTACGTGCACCAGGGGCGGAAAGACGATGATGAGTTCAAACAAGTCTTGTTGCATCATTATTGAACATTTCAAGTCTTGTGTTGCAATGAAAACATTCAGATATTACCGTATTCCTACATTCTACGTTCATTGAAGCGCCTTGATAGCGTATAATTGTATTAAAATTCAATACCCAGAGTTTTACTGTGGTGAAGACGTTGATTCTACTGTGTTAGTCTTGTTGTATAAATATTGAACATTTCAAGTCTTCTTGTATTGAAAACATTCAGACATTTACCGTATTCCTACATTCTATGTTCATTCTATGTGCATTGAAGCGCCTTGATAGCGTATAATTGTATTAAAAATTCAATACCCAGAGTCTACTGTGGTGAACACGTTCATTCTTTTATGTTAATAAAAATAGTAGAAAATTTCAAATGGGTGTTAGTGTTCATTGAGTGTGGTGATGGGAGCTGGTGTTTTTTTTGCGCTTTGAGTTGGAAGTTTCCTCTTTCGGAAAGATTGGGTGGCCCTGAAAAGGGCCTTTGGAAAGTGTTATGACACTTTTTTTACGAGCGGAAAATTTGCTTCACTCCGGACACCCACGTCCTACACACGGGACACTTGATCTTTAAATGGAGTTCGTCCGTTTCAGTGCAGTGGCACGTCCCCCCTACACATGTTAGTGATACCCAGCATTCCCGACATAGGCATAGATGTCCACACGGAAATAGGGCGTACCTGGTTTCCTCGTTGGTACACACGCTACAGTTTGATTTACTTTCTTCCTTATGCAGTTGTTGTAGTAGTTTACACTTTACATTTTCCATTTGATCCATGTCTTCCCTCATTTCATTAATCTGTTCGTTCAGGCGGGCCACCTCGGCCCAAGAGGATGGTAGTGTTGTCATTCCTGTTGTTGTTGTAGTTGGCGGTGTGGTAGCTGGCGTTCCTGTTTCCGTAGTCGGTGTTGTGGTAGTTGGCGTTTGGGTAGCCGCTGTATTTGCTGGGGGTCTGTTTAACCACTCTAGATCGGGGAGTTCTTCATCGTCCGTGACATCCTCATCGTCCAAAGTGTCCCTGACCTCTTGGTCTTGTTGTTCACTTTGCCGTCTCAACGTATCGGCAATATTATGCACCCGCTGTAAGCTTGTAATTATTGTCACATGATCGCCATCTTCTTCACTGGTAATCATCTCCCTACGTCCTCTAGGATCTTGTGCGTTGAATAACCTCCGTCTGGTAGTCATCATGTAATTGTGAATGAATGGCTAGATACTGCGCGATTAGCGGCCATTGGCCGCCATTGTTACGCGCGGACGTCAGCGAAATCTCTCCCTCAAAACTTGGTGCTGGCCTAGGCTGGCAAAAATTTTGTGTTTCTTTTCCAACTTTAAACCGGTGTGATTTTGCAATAAATGCGAGTGGCCGTATAAAATAATGTCACCCTGAAAATTGCAGCAGGTTTATCGAAAGAAAAGTAGGAATTTTTATCGTATTACGCGGGCTACGGTAAAACAGCCATTGACATGCATAGCTGTACTCACATTTGCCTTCAGACTGTATAGTGTTGTGTTACCGTAGCCGGTGTGATACGATAAAAATTCCTACTTTTCTTTCGATAAACCGGCTGCAATTTTCAGGGTGACATTATAAGCCTGTGAGGAACATACCTGACGTATTTTTACCGAGGAAAACCGATTTATTTCAAGTGTACCGGATTTTCCATACCACCCTATCCATAACCTTACGGGTCTAAAAATCGATAAAATCATTAAAAATAGTGAGTTACCCTGCCGCTAGCCTTCTGAATTTTTCTTGCTACACGATGAGTTGCCCCAATTGGAGTTGAAATAAATTTTATACGTCCACTGGCATTTATTGCAAATCACACCGGTTTAAAATTGGAAAAGAAACACAAAATTTTTGCCAGCCTAGGCCAGCACCAAGTTTTGAGGGAGAGATTTCGCTGACGTCCGCGCGTAACAATGGCGGCCAATGGCGGCTCATGCGCGTGCTCTACGGTTAGACTATAAAAAGCGTGCAGTATCTAGCCAATCATTCACAACTACATCATGGCTATGGCTGAAATCATGGATATTGACAACCTATTAGACGAGTTAATCATAGATGATGAACTACCACCGGTAGAGGAGAATTTCATCGATATGGCACACGATGAAGATTGGCTGGATAATATATTACAAGACCTATTTATAGATCAACAACACCAACCGGTACAGGGTGGCGATAATGAACACGACCCAGGAGCACAAGTGGTAGCGGATGTCACTGCACTCCAATGCGACCGGTTTGACCGAGTGCTACAAGATGTCTACAAACAACATGAAGAACAAGCCCAAGCTCAACATGGCCAACAAGACCAAGAAAGAGAAAGGGGAAAAAAAGAACAAGAACAGATGGCTATTTTTCAGCCGCCATTACTGGAAGAAGACCAAGCAACAGAAAGAGAAAAAAAAGAACAACAAGAAATGGCAAGGTTACAGCAACAAGAGATGGAGTACTACACTATGGCAATAAGAAGAAGACTGGCACCAAACACAAGATGGAAAGCAGCACAGTATTTATGCTGCGTCGAATGCGCTAGTCAATTTGCCAAATACGCTATATTTCCATGTGGCCATCAAGCCTTGTGTATTTGCTGTATTCACCGACATGCCCGAAGACCAGAGCCTAATTGCGCTGACAACCCCATAGTGTGTAAACTCATAGCGCTGAAATGCCCGGTGTGTACTCAGAGATGGCAAGCCAACCTGTTCCCAACGATGTAACCCCTTACATCTTCCAGAGGCCCTTTTCAGGGCCACCCAATCTTTTCGAAAGAGGAAGCTTCTAATTCAAAAGCACAAAATAACACCAACTCCTGCACATGCACACACATACCTAGGTAACAATAGGTAAATAACACATCAATTCCCAGGTTAAATGCATTCCTATCTCTATATAACATTAGGGTTGGCCCTGAAACATTTTTTTTCGTTGTGGGTCTCAGCCAGCGCGCGGACGTCGGCGAAGACACCCATCAGCGACGCACACAACCCTTCCTGCGTTAATTTACAATCCGCTGATTTTACACAAAATCGCTATAGCAAATTCCTAGGTTAAATCCATTCCTATCTCTATAACATTAGACTTCATCTACGCATCGCTGATTGGTCTAATTTAGGCGCGAGTCATTCCTGCTGACAACCCCATAGTGAGAATCCTCACTTTTTGCGCAAAATTGGCTATAGTCAATTCTCCAGGTTAAATGATTGCATATATCTATAACATTAGAATTCATGTACGCGTCGCTGATTGGTGCCTACGCCGAGGTCCGCGTGCCCAACCCTTCCTGGGTTAATTTACAATCCTCAGATTTTGCACAAAATTGGCTAAAAAATTTTGCATGGGTTGGCTCTGAACACTGAGAAAAAAAACCCTGTGTGTTGGAAGGCTAGGGGTTGGCCCTGAAAAGGGCCGTTGAGGGGCAGGGATTGTTTTTTGGAGTTGGAGATTGGTAATTATATAGAATATAGAGGAGAGGAGATTATGTAGGACCTGATTTGAATTGAATGTGCCAAGTTAGAAATTCCCCTTTCGGTAGATTGGGGTGGCCCTGAAAAGGGCCGTTGAGGTCAATTTGCTTAACCTGTTTTATTCAGGGGCGAGTTTGCCTGTCTACTCCGAAAAATTGCTGACTGAGAAGTAGCGGTACGGTTGTAATCGGTACCGATGTTGATGTTGTTGTGGGTCATCGTCGGCATCAATGGGCAGATCTTGTAGAAAGTGCGCTGGTGGAATGGCACTGATGTCGACGAATTCCGGCACCGGCTGGACTTGTTGTTGTTGTGGTGGTGGTGGTGGTGGGTGCACCTGGTCCAGGGCCTCTCTGACATGATTTAACCCTACCTGGCCTGGGGGGGCCATTATGGCTCCCCTACCAAACTTTCTGCACTATCTCCGGAACGGCAAAAAATGGAGAGCTGAAACTCCGTGACTTTATCGTTTGTCTTATTGGTGTCATTTTGAGCCTATTTTCATAACCCCCCGAGCAGAGGATCATGGGTAAATTCAAGATGGCGGCCACGTGGTGTACCAGAATAGTGATGTTTTTGTCATATTTCTTCAAAATTTCTGCTTTTCCGCAATGAAAAGTGGACAAAAACTATTTTATTTCATATCACATTAATATTTGCTAATTTTTCGTGCAGTTTTTGTGGAGAAATTGCAAAAATAAAAAATTCGGAAAATCTGACCGAAAAATCAACCAAAAAATGCCGTTTTTCAAAATGACGTAACTGTGACGTCATCAAAGCGGCCATCTTGGATTTTTTTACATTTTCTGGTAGAGCTTGACCCAAGGGCATAGTGTAATAAGTTTCAGAGCCCTATCTCCAGGGGTAAGAAAAATAATTAGGGGGGGCCATTTCGGCCCCCCCCAAGGCCTGGACAGGTCCCAAAAAGCCCAGGCCAGATAGGGTTAACCAGTCCTCATCGCTAACCGTTCTTGCCGTAACGATGATGGCGCGGAGAATTGTCCCTGTTTGCCATGTGTAGTTGTTGTTGTCCACTTGTTCGCACCATCCTTCAATTTCTCTGAACCAAAAATCTTTCATGGCTTTCACCGCCTCTGCCCTCTCCCTCCGTGCCTCCCTCCGTGACGCCACTATTCGCCCCGAAGCTCTTGATGTAGACATCTTAGCTACCCTGTTGTTGTTCATTTTCTTCAATATGGTTGATACGTTCTTGTCAGTCTGGCAAAGGTATTTGGAATGACGCTCCCCACGCTCCCGCTGGCTTTATACTGAAACTAGAGTAGATTTTCATTGGCTGTTTCAATGGGGTGATGCTGGCTTCATTGGTTCTTTTTATTGATAGCTGATTGGCTCTTTTTATTGATAGCTCATTGGCTCTTATTCGGGACTGCTGATTGGCCAATATAGCGCACCGCATACCTTCCTGGGTTAATTTACAATCCGCTGTTTTTGCACGAAATTCGCTATGGCAAATTCCTAGGTTAAATGATTGCATATATCTATAACATTAGAATGGATGTACGCGTCGCTGATTGGTGCCTACGCCGAGGTCCGCGTGCCCAACCCTTCCTGGGTTAATTTACAATCCTCAGATTTTGCACAAAATTGCCTATAGCAAATTCTCCATGTTAAATGCATTCCTATGTTTATAACATTAGGGTTGGCCCTGAAACATTTTTTTCGTATCTCTAATAACATTAGAGTTGAACTACGCGTCGCTGATTGGTCCAATTTTAGGCGCCACTGATGCCTGCTGGGTCCCCGCAGAATCCTTACTTTTTGCACAAAATTACTATGGCCAATTCCCATGTTAAAATCCATTCCTATGTCTATAACATTAGGGTTGGCCCTGAAACATTTTCTCTAGCCGAATGCATGTACAGCTATGTATTGGCGCGAGTGATGCATTCTGGGTCACGTCAGAATCCCCTCATTTTACACAAAATCGCTATAGCAAATTCCTAGGTTAAATCCATTCCTATCTCTATAACATTAGAGTTCATCTACGCGTCGCTGATTGGTCAAATTTAGGCGCGAGTCATGCCTGCTGGGTCCCCGCAGAATCCTCACTTTTTGCACGAAATTGGCTATAATCAATTCTCCAGGTTAAATGATTGCATATATCTATAACATTAGAATGGATGTCCGCGTCGCTGATTGGTGCCTACGCCGAGGTCCGCGCGCCCAACCCTTCCTGGGTTAATTTTCAATCCGCTGATTTTGTACAAAATTGCCTATGGCCAATTCCTAGGTTAAAAGCCATTCCTACCTCTATAACATTACAGCCCGAATGATCACGGACTTTCACGAAGGTAGGGATGGAATAAAAACTATAACGTATACGGGTACGGATAGAGAGAGAGAGAGGCACGAAAAAAAACCTATAACGTGTACGGCTACGGACTAGGGTTTTTAATAGACACGAGTGATCACGGACTTTCACGAAGGGGAGAAAAACGTGGACCCCTTCGATATATACAGGCCTGCCTCGTGGGTGTTTTGTCATTCACCACCATGGCAGCGCACGGAGCACTTGGGGAGCAAGCCTTCTTCCAACTCACGCCTGACGTCATCCTGATCGTCTATGACCATCAACTGCAGCTCATCGAAGAACACCCCCGAGAGGTGAAGCTATGGTTAACCCTAGCAGGATGGGCTCTATTGACACGGTTGTTACAGGGAAAAGAGCCCGAAGTCGATTTCATGCACGTGGGAGTAGGTGTCTACCTACGAAGTGGTAGAGATGATTCTTTTTTTCCCCGGTTAGAAGAGTGTGGTGGTCCCTCTATCATACTCCGTCCGGCATTATGGCAGGCGCTGAAAGCTATTATCACCGACGTCCACGACTTACGGCACCCCGAGGCGAACTCTGTAGACACCCGTACTCTTACACCGGGCTGCACCCTATTGTTGTATCCCAAACGAGTGGAGCTCATCGATGACGACAGTAGGTGTTGGTGTACGTCTGAACCAGCGCGTGTCTCTTTGTCACCAGAAGGCTGGACTACCTTGAAAGGGGTGTTGTTGGGTGACCTGGACGGTGATAGCATTCACCTGTGTGACGACGTCTACATTTTCCGCGGTCCCTATTTCGCTCGACTCCTCTGTCTGAAGCGAGGTGGTTTTACTCTGGACTCTGATCTATGGACAGCCTTGGAAAAAGTAATCCCCATGATCGATGAAGTACTATATCTATAGGGTGCACACAGGCTAGAGTGTCAGTGTCTACTCATAAAGCGAACACACCACAGCGCAACCCGGACAGGCACCCAGATGAAGGGTAGGAAGACAGGCACCCAGATGAGAGGCACCCGAAAGGGGATGAGAAAAGGTGGACGGCAGGAATCTACGTGGCGTACCACTGTGAACAAGGTGTTAACAGATTTGTATTACAACCCTACCAGTCCAGCCGCTTATAGCGCTGTGGGAGCGCTCGCTCGATCTGCACATTCCCAAGGCATCAGTCGAACTGAAGTTCGAGAATGGTTAAAATTACAAGCGTCTAGTCCGTCATTCATAATCCAGCCGTCGTCCATTAGAGAATATCCGCGTCCATAATCCAAAGACCTATTCCATTTTCCACATAACAGTATTAGCACCAAATTCAAAAAAACAATCATAGTATACATAAACATAGGCTTGTTTCCTGCAAGAGAGAAGCGGTCAACAGCATTCAATGATGCCGGCAAGACATCATGATGTTCCAAAAATATCAAATCCGTATCGCTGATCAGTATTCTTAATCCATAATATTCGGTATAGAGTCGTCATCTAAAAAAAAGATGTATCTCAGTCACGCTTTGATTGTGACTGTTCATATGAGTACCATGAGGATCTTGAAGTACATGGGTTCATACGGCCCCTAGCCCCGGGTTAAGCGGAATTAGACACAAGTTACGAAACGTAGCGCCATAGATCTTGCACGCTACGTTCGTATTTTGCTATCAGCATGCGATATGTATCGCCAAATTTGAGAAACTTTGAGTGGAGGCGCTTGGTGGAATAGCCCTGTTTTATAAGCTTCTGCAACAATGTTTTGTGACGTTGATTAAAATCATCACATTTAACACAGGATCTAGCAAATGCTACTAAGCGAGATATGTATACGCCATATGCAGGTCCCACTGGAATATTACTATCCAGAAAGGGATAGTTTACGATGTCGAAATTGTAATCATCTCTTTTGTCATAAAGTCGACGAGAGAGAATGCCCGCTTCATTTTTATAGAGATAGAGATCTAAATAAGATGTGCCTGTAGGGCTATCTGTAGTTTCCTTCAAATCCAGTGAAGGTGGATATATATCCTTCACTGCGTCATTTATATAGCGATTATCCACAGCGAGAAGATCGTCTATATAGCGTTTGGTGAATGAGAAGGAACGGGCTTTGAATGGATCGGTTTTTGAAAGCGCCTGTATATAGTCATATTCATAAGAGAACAGATACAAGTCAGCCAACAGGGGTGCACAATTAGTACCCATTGGAATACCTATATGCTGCTGATATATTGTGTTGCCAAATTTCACATAGATATTTTAATGAGAAATTCAAGCAACTCTACAAACAAAGAACATCCCATGAATGATATCTCCTGTATGTAGCCGAGCCAAAAAATGCTTTATGGCCTCCGACACTAATACATCCACGATCAGTTTTCTTGAACATAGACACTATTAATAAACTTAGACGGTCAATAAGGTCCTGATGAGGGATTGTAGTATAGAGAGTCGAGAAATCCCATGTGGATACATGTCTGTACGGTATGTGACCTTTAGCATCAAGCTCTTCCGTAAGACATTTTGAGTTTTTCAATATCCACATACATTCAACGCCAGAGTTCTTAGAAATAATGGCGCAATTCCCTTTCCGAAAGAAGCCTGGTGGTGCAGCCCCCAGAACCAGCCATGAATCCAGCTTTGTATGGCGATCCATGCATCCCGGGAGCCCAGTACATTTCCGGTATGCCGTTATGATTGGTTGGAAGACAAATACCTCCCTCCCTGAGAAACTTTTTGTGATTGCTAAATAAATCTTCCAGAGCAAATGCAGTTTGGGAGTAAGTAGACGTATTTGATGAAGATATGTCTACACTCAATTCTTTAACCAGCACCTGGCAATAGTAATATTTACACATGAACATTACACTATTCGGAGCCCTGTCCGCTGGGACTATGACGAATTCACTCTGGAGATTCGCTAGAACTTCCTGCGAACCGAGGTTTCCCAGAACCCGCCCTGCTTGGGGAAGAGCACCTCTGTCAACATGGCGGACCGTTCCAACGACCCTGCTCCCGGTGAGGTCCAGCCAACCAGCGAGTACTGTAGGCTCAACTTTCTCTCGCCCAGACCAACCAATAACGCACTGCTCCAACGCAGACAGGACTATCCTCTGGCCGGCCCTCAGATTTATTCTTCTTGGCTCTCTATATTTAGGTCCCTTCATCAGGAGCAATCTCAGACCCCCATCACTCACCACATCAAGGCCACCAGTAACAATATGTTTGCATGGTGTATAGACAAAGTTCGACGATTCACAATCACAACCATAGCCTCCTGACGCGCATAAGTTCCAGCCAAACTCCCGGACAGCACCGGAGCAATTGAACACTTAGGTGGCCATAGATTTAGCGTACTTACATGAAATGCAAGGAGGTTCTGTGAATTTAAAATAGTCCGGCACAGCGCTGCGTTCCTCCGGATCACCCAGAACTCGAGGCAAATCAATGATGTCCAGCCCTCCATCCAAGCAGTTGAGCCTCAAGAAAAGCCGATCCCGAGATGTTTCGACCATGCCCACTGGACGACACAACCGAAAACACGCTATATCTTGACATACCCTAATGACTCCTGACGGTATTATATTTCCTGAAGACGCAGACCGCTGCACATCTCCGGCCACCCGATCCAAAGCTCTCAGAGGCAACGCATACAGAACTGCGCGTAAGCCA
Source organism: Hanleya hanleyi (assembly GCA_036873755.1). Classification (NCBI taxonomy): domain Eukaryota; kingdom Metazoa; phylum Mollusca; class Polyplacophora; order Lepidopleurida; family Hanleyidae; genus Hanleya; species Hanleya hanleyi. Next base: position 13,642 of record JAVTVY010017118.1, on the reverse strand, counting down.
TGCACACCATTGGGTGCGCCAGCCAAACCCACCAAGTAATTTAAAGTGATATGACTGTAAATCATCGACCTACCAAACCCTCGCCAACCATGGCTGCGATGTCTCCGCTGATGGGGTCTAAATAGTTGGGCAATGCTGGAGATATTTGAACGGCGGTCTGTAGCGCTGCCGAACCCACTGACATTATCATTTAAACCAAACGCAAACACCGACCCAAGCTCCAGCATCCAGAACAACTCCCGCTCCCGGACCTTTCTCTCAAATCCAAAAGGGGAATCCCCAACAGATGGATAGACGACGTCTATGATCCGAACACCAAAGCCATCCCAGCCGTGGTCGGGTCCAGAAAAATGCCCACCTACAAGCAACCGCCTTCTCCCAACGGACCCTCTGCGACCGCTCACCCCAACATGGAGTCCCCGGGTGGTCCCGCCAACACACCGCTGACCACACCTCCCACAGGAAACCAAATAAATACAGTCTGCAGTAGAACAACCAAGATCAACATACGAGTTAACAGAATATGAGCCACCAGTTAACGCGGAACTAAATGAAGCTGAAGTATTAAAGAGTGGACATGTGAGACATGTCCACACTTAGAAATTTTGAAATTATTACATGTAGAATTCGGTGCCAAACAATCATCAAGCGCAATATTACAAGGTTTGATGTCGTGGCCTTGCTTTGCTGTCAGAAATATATCTGTCATTTGGATTGAAAAAGGTCTTAGTGCATTTCGAACTATTAGAGACTCGGCCGAGAAACCTGCACTAAGGTTCCTCGGGTCTGTCTTCATATTTTTTCTTATAGTTGTGCTCATTATGTTTGTTGGGTGTGCAGTGGCCCGGCCTCGGGGACAACTTGTCCACCAGCAGAATCCAGGCATACACAGGTTAAAATTACAAGCGTCTAGTCCGTCATTCATAATCCAGCCGTCGTCCATTAGAGAATATCCGCGTCCATAATCCAAAGACCTATTCCATTTTCCACATAACAGTATTAGTACCAAATTCAAAAATGACAATCATAGTATACATAAACATAGGCTTGTTTCCTGCAAGAGAGAAGCGGTCAACAGTTTTCAATGATGCCGGCAAGACATCATGATGTTCCAAAAATATCAAATCCGTATCGCTGATCAGTATTCTTAATCCATAATATTCGTTGTAAAGTCGTCATCTAAAGAATGATGTATCTCAGTCACGCTTTGATTGTGACTGTTCATATGAGTACCATGAGGATCTTGAAGTACATGGGTTCATACGGCCCCTAGCCCCGGGTTAAGCGGAATTAGACACAAGTTACGAAACGTAGCGCCATAGATCTTGCACGCTACGTTCGTATTTTGCTATCAGCATGCGATATGTATCGCCAAATTTGAGAAACTTTGAGTGGAGGCGCTTGGTGGAATAGCCCTGTTTTATAAGTTTCTGCAACAATGTTTTGTGAGGTTGATTAAAATCATCACATTTAACACAGGATCTAGCAAATGCTACTAAGCGAGATATGTATACGCCATATGCAGATCTCATAAACATCCCATGAATGATATCTCCTGTATGTAGCCGAGCCAAAAAATGCTTTATGGCCTCCGACACTAATACATCCACGATCAGTTTTCTTGAACACAGACACTATTAATGAATTTAGACGGTCAATAAGGTCCTGATGAGGGACTGTAGTATAGAGAGTCGAGAAATCCCATGTGGATACATGTCTGTACGGTATGTGACCTTTAGCATCAAGCTCTTCCGTAAGACATTTTGAGTTTTTCAATATCCACATACATTCAACGCCAGAGTTCTTAGAAATAGTGGCGCAATACCTTTCCCAAAATGCTTTTACCTCCTGAAGGGCCCTCGTCAATAGGGCCGAAAGAAGCCTGGTGGTGCAGCCCCCAGAACCAGCCATGAATCCAGCTTTGTATGGCGATCCATGCATCCCGGGAGCCCAGTACATTTCCGGTATGCCGTTATGATTGGTTGGAAGACAAATACCTCCCTCCCTGAGAAACTTTTTGTGATTGCTAAATAAATCTTCCAGAGCAAATGCAGTTTGGGAGTAAGTAGACGTATTTGATGAAGATATGTCTACACTCAATTCTTTAACCAGCACCTGGCAATAGTAATATTTACATATGAACATTACACTATTCGGAGCCCTGTCCGCTGGGACTATGACGAATTCACTCTGGAGATTCGCTAGAACTTCCTGCGAACCGAGGTTTCCCAGAACCCGCCCTGCTTGGGGAAGAGCACCTCTGTCAACATGGCGGACCGTTCCAACGACCCTGCTCCCGGTGAGGTCCAGCCAACCAGCGAGTACTGTAGGCTCAACTTTCTCTCGCCCAGACCAACCAATAACGCACTGCTCCAACGCAGACAGGACTATCCTCTGGCCGGCCCTCAGATTTATTCTTCTTGGCTCTCTATATTTAGGTCCCTTCATCAGGAACACTTATACCAAGACACTTATAACCCAAGACACTTATAACCAACACTTATAACCCAAGACACTTATAGCTTACATCGAGCAGCCCGACGACATTTTCGCCGTAACCGAGTCATCGTAGGAGGCGTAGACGCACAATGGCAGGCTGATTTAGTCGATATGAGTCGATTTGCACCCCACAATGATGGACATCGATACATGTTGACCTGTATCGATATTTTATCCAAGTACGCATGGGTACTGCCCATTCGGACCAAAAAAAGGAGAGAATCAGGTACGGGCGTTCCAGCAGATTTTCAAGGCGGGACGCAAACCCCTCTATTTGCAAACGGATGAAGGCACAGAATTTCTCAACCGTCCCTTTCAAGCCTTTCTTAAGAAACAGACGGTGTTTTTCTTCCATACGTACAGCGAGACCAAAGCCTCTGTCGTGGAACGATTCAATCGCACCTTCAAAGGACGAATGTACAAGTATTTTACCGCCAAAAACACCCGACGGTACATCGATGTGCTACCTCAACTGGTCCAAGGGTACAATCGAGCCTATCATCGCAGTATCCAGCGAGCTCCCCTCGATGTGACAGAACGCAACGAACATCAAGTGCGCCGTACGCTGTACTCGATAGACCCCAGTCCACTCACGTCACCCCGTTACAAACGCGGAGATGTGGTACGGATCAGTAAAGTCAAAGGACAATTTGAGAAAAGTTACTTGCCCAACTGGAGTGACGAGCACTTTGTCATCGTTCGCCATAAGCCTCGACAGCCACACGTCTATCAACTGGAATATCTACAAGGAGAAACACTGCAAGGCACGTTTTACGAGGCGGAATTACAACCCGTAGTGAAAACACGGAAAGACTACTACACGGTGGAAAAGATTTTGAAAACGGAACGTCGACGTGGCATCCCCTATCATTTCGTCAAATGGCAAGGTTGGCCCAGTTCGTTTAATTCCTGGGTGTCAGGCCGTGACATGAAACGACTATAAAATCTACCTCACATCGCCTACATCCTTCAGTGTAGGGTTGTACCATGGATAGTGCACATCTACCCTTACTGCTACGCACTCGAAAAGGACAAGTGGGTGCCGTAGTGTGTCTAGTAGTGCTTCTGGGTACCTTATTTGGAGGAGTCTTCTACGATTTGACGTACCTTATATCCTGTTTCAACTCCATTCGTGCAAGTGCTGCTCCACCCAACACCACCACCACTTCCACCACCACTTCCACGACTCTCGCTCCTACGACGCGGGGATCACCACAGTCCATCCAGTCCACGACGCGGTCTAGTCCTCTTTTCATCCGCCAGCCTGCCGTATCAACCCTCAGACTACGGACCCTATCACCACACACACTCAGCCCCACGACGCGGTCACTTTTCATCCCGCCAACCTCTCCCGTATCTACCCTGAGAAGCGACGAACCTTCCACCCCATCACGACCACCACCCACCACCACCACCACCGCGACGCTAACACCTAGAGGGGGATACGGTGAATACCGTTTACCACAGCAACGGTACCCGAACGACTACGATCCCCGGTGGGATCCACGACAGCGGTGGTGGGCCTCTGAACACCGGGCGCAAATCACCAAATAATAATAAAAAAAAAACGGCTATGGATCCTCGGTGGCAGCATCCTTTCACGTGTCTCATCGCTGGACCGACGGGGTCGGGAAAAAGACACTTCGTTCAACGCCTGATCCAACACGGGTCAGCCCTCATTTCACCGCCCGTGGCTCGCATCCTGTGGTGTTATGGAGCTTGGCAACCGGCGTACGAGGAACTGGCACGTCTCCCTGGACTCACCTTAGTGGAAGGATTACCCCCGAGGATACGCCAGAAGACACCTTGGTCGTGGTCGACGATCTGATGACCGAAACGGACAGTCGAATCACCCGTCTCTTTACCAAAGGAAGCCATCATCGTCGGTTGAGCATCATCTACATCGTGCAGAATCTCTTCAGTAAGAACAAAGAGCACAGGAACATTAGTTTGAATGCTCAGTATGTGGTGTTATTCAAAAACCCCAGAGACGCATCACAAATTATGCACCTGGCAAAACAGATGTACCCTAAAAACACGGCCTTTGTGCGGGAAGCCTTTGAAGAGGCCACCCAAGGGGCTCACGGGTATCTACTCATCGACTTGAAACAAGACACACCCTCGGCACTTCGATTGCGCACCCACATTTTTCCCGGTGAGTTCCAGACGGTGTACACACCCAAATAAAAGAAGAAGACAATCCACTCTAGCAGTCACTTCCTCATCATGTCTGCACGGATACGCAAGCACGCGCCGGCCCTCCGCGTATTACGCAGCGCGCCACTGGAGGTGGGCCGGGCCCTGGTGCGCGGCGCGGACCCAGACTTGGTACGGTGTTTGTGTGAAGTGGCTCATAATGTGTTAAAAGGCAATGTTCCTCTCAGTCCTCTGCAGAAAGGGAAATTGCAACGGCACAAGACGGGTCTGCGAACGCTGGTGAACAAGACGGGCAGTGTCAAGAAAAAGAAACAGGTGTTACAGCGAGGTGGATTTCTCGGCGCACTCCTCGCACCCTTAGCCGCTACCGTACTGGGACCGTTACTAGTCTCCATCTTGGGACGCTAACGTCATGGAACTTACGAAAAAAATGATGCTGGTCGAACCTCGACTGTTACAGAGTTTGCAATCGCCCTACCCTGTCCCTGCCACGGTGCAACAACTCCAGTCTCTGGACGAAGAGATGAATAGTATACTCCAACGTCGACTACCCGATCACGAGAAAATTCAACTCTACCATCACACGCTGAACCAGTACAAGACGTTTATGGATCAATATAGGGGTAGTAGTACACCCCTACTACCCGCAGCGCCCACACTCACATCACCACCACCACCACCCTCATCCTCTGCCTCACCTCAGCTCGAACAGGAAGTGTTGGCCAGTGTCCCTAAAGCATTCAAGACCAAGGCTCGTTTATTGTTGGACCGGGTGAAACAGAATCCTAATATGGGTTGGACCGAGCAGGGGCAGCTGCTGATTGGAAACCAAGCGGTACCGGGGTCTCATATCACCGATCTGATCAACGATACGATACGTTCTCGCAAACACTCTAATCCACCGGGCTGGGAAGCCTTTGCTCAGGGGTTAAAAGACACACACACCCCTCAAGAATTGGTAGGAAATCCTAACCGTTGGGTCTTTATGCAGCAATCGACGAGTAGACGACGACACGAACCACCACCACCACCACCACCCTCTTCTTGGGCACCGATGTCACCTCCCAAAACACCACAACGACGGGGACGTACTCCTCTCAGATCTAAGTCACCGCGACGATCACGACGCCAAGGTAAGGCGCCCAAGGCCTGGGAGCCCTACTAGGGAAACCCTACTAGGGAAACCCTATTAAAACCCGGTGCAGAAGCCAGAAAGCTCAGTCGTCATGTTTTACCTCACGCTGCCCAGTAGCAGTTCACTCGATGTGTTTCCTGACAACACGTTGGCCAAGTACGTGACTCAATTACCACAACACCGTTGCATTTACCTGGCCGGTGGGAATGTGGACTGGTGGATATTCAGTACCTTTACTCGTGGTACAACGTACGAGACCAAGAAGTATGGTACGAAGTGACCTACGAAGGCAAAGTACACCGACTCACTCTACCCCCAGGCCAATACGATACACCCAAGACGTTCATAGAGGGTCTGCTCACCTTGTTGGAGTACAAGTCTCTACGGGAGGTGACGAATAATTCAAAACCCTGAAAGCCTATCCCTTCAAGAATCACGTGATCTTCGATGTCAACGCACACAACGACAAGTCCTGTATCCTGCTCAGCCCCAACGTGGGTGTGAAACTCAGTCCTACACTACAGCAAATGTTAGGTCTGCCTTACAGCGTGTACACGGGGCCCACCACCGACAACGGTGACGTTGTGATGGATATGAAAGTAGGCATGTACGGACTCTACGTCTACTCGGACGCAGTGGACAGCCATATTGTGGGCGATGTGAACACACCTCTGTTACGGGTGGTCCCCATTAGCAAGACGTATGGCAATCAAGTCAACCAGAGTTTCAACCATATACTCTACCTACCCGTACGACATGCCGATATCAACACGATCATGGTGGATATAAGAGATGACACGGGACACCCGGTCGCATTCGAACGAGGGAAAGTGGTGCTGACACTTCGTTTCCGACAAGCCCGCTCTCCTCACTTCGTATAATGTACGTGCCTTACCAGTGCCATACGCCCAGCTATGGCGACTACTACAAGAAACAAACGGGAGGGAACTTGCCCATCTTTAGCGGTGCATGCATGCAACGAGGTCACGGATTGGGGAACATACTGGGCAGCATCGTGAAAACGTTCTTACCCTTGGTGACACGGGGTGTCAAAGCGGTAGGTAAACAAGCGGTACGCAGTGGATTGCACGTGGCCGGTGATGTCTTGGGAGGCACAGCACCCCGACAAGCCTTCAAACGACGGGCTAAAGAAGCAGGCAGCGTCTTGATCGCCAAAGCCCTTAAAAGACAACCACGGGTACAGCGAAGAGTCATTCGACGTCCGACACACCGACGACGCACACCCCGGAAGAAGAAGAAGAGTAAGAGAGACATCTTCGCATAATGGCATTCATTCACTCCGAGTCGTGTCCGTCTACCAACAGTGAATTGGATTTGTGGACTATTCCACCCACCCAGACCAGTGTGGCCGAAGGACGTTGGGTAGAACATCGACCCCTGGCTAGCCTGACGGGGACGGGACCCCTGAAATTTACCATTGAAAACAAAGATACGGCCTACCTGGATTTAGCCCACACCTACTTGTACGTGAAAGCCAAAATAGTGGACGGAGCCGGGCAACCCACAGCGGACGATGCGGTAGTAGGCCCGGTGAATCTTTGGCTGCACTCCTTGTTCCAACAGGTGGATATAGGTCTGAACGATAAACTCATCAGTACGTCCACCAATACGTACCCGTACCGAGCCTACATGAAGACGCTGTTGTCGTACGGCAATGATGCCAAAAAAACACACTTGCAAGCCTCGCTGTACTACAAGGATACACCCGGATCCATGAATAGCGTGCTCGCTGCCAATAATAGGTTGACCACGCGCAAAAACTTGGCAGCCAATAGCAAGTCCGTCGATATGATGGAACGACTGCACGCTGATCTGTTCCTGCAAGACCGCTACATGATGAACGGTGTATCCATCAAGATCAGGTTGATCCGTTCCACACCCCCGTTCGCCTTGATGGCCACTGGAGAGGCTGCAAATTACAAGATCATCATTGAAGATGCAGCCCTGTTTGTCCGTACGGTGGATTTGCAACAGGGGGTGCTGCTGAGTCACATGGAAGCCTTATCGAAAAAACCAGCCCTGTACCCCATCCGACGCGTACAGATCAAGGTGTGTGCCAGCAGGTACGATGATGGCCAATCGTGAAAATTTATTTCTAGGGGATCTCCCTAAACGTATTACCGTGGCGTATGTGACCAACACCGCTTTCAATGGACAGTGGTATGAGAATCCGTTCGCCTTTCAACATTTCAGCCTCAACTTTTTGGCACTGCACGTGGCTGGCCATCAAATTCCAGCCCGTCCATTACAACCGGATTTTGGTGCGGAGCTACCTGAACCTGTTTACAGCCACAGGACAAAACAACCAGGACGAAGGAAATACCATCACTCGACGAGACTTTCACCGTGGGTACACGTTGTTCGCCTTCGACCTCACCCCCGCCTTGGAACGCGATCATCAACTGGCCTTGCTCAAGAAAGGAAACCAACGGTTGGAACTGCGTTTCGCTGTCGCTCTAGGTCAGACCATTAACGTGATTTGCTACGCCGAGTTTGATAACGTCATCAGCGTGGATGGGCAAAGAAACGTCCTGTGTGACTACGCCAGCTAGAGTCATGGATACAGAGCAGCTGATGGCCATACTCCAGCAAGATCCTAAGGTACCCTTTCGAGGTGTGTTTCCACGCAATGTGTTTCCCACCCACTCCACCACCCCAGCAGCCTACATCCTGAATACAGACCCTGGGTCTCGACCCGGTGAACATTGGGTGGCTGTGTATGTGGACACCCTAGGCCAAGGCGAATACTTTGATTCCTACGGACTTGCACCCCTACATCCCGATTTGGTGAAATTCATGGACGTATCTACTACAGTGTGGCGTTGGAATACTCAAAGATTACAAGGACCCTTGAGTAGTGTGTGCGGACAGTACTGTGTGTTTTATCTCACTCACCGGAGTAGAGGACATTCTATGCAAACGATCGTACACATGTTTGATGATTATTGTCAAGCCGAAGACCGTGATGTACTCGTCTATGACTGGACGGCCTCTCGTTTTAATGTGCATGCTCCATTTCTCTGGTTAACTTAAATTCAATGCACTGCGCGCAGTACTATTGTTTTTTATTATTATCACGTTGTTGTTATGACGTTGTTGTTCTGACGTTCATTGATGTTCAATAAAAAAAAAGATTCATGAAAAACACAAAAATGATGGTTTTGACTTATTTTTTTTATTTAAGTCAACAAGAAGGAAGTTACACTATGTACAATAGAATACAGGTGGTATGTACAATAGAATACAAGTGGTATGTATATACAAGTGGTACAAAAAATTCTGTCAGGAGTAGGATTCGAACCTACGTTCGGCATTTCGCCGACCAGCACAGTTAACCGGCGCCTTAGACCACTCGGCCATCCTGACTTTTACAGTTTTTAACTCGTGTATCAACAGTCCATAGTGTGTTCGACATTTTTTCACAAGACCACTCGGCCATCCTGACTTTTACAGTTTTTTAACTCGTGTATCAACAGTCCATAGTGTGTTCGACATTTTTTCCAAGTCCAAGTAAGTGGTACTGATGCCATCAGGAAGGACTTTCCGTTTCGGGTAAAAGAAAGTAAAGGCGTCTCGTTGCTGAATGTACGTCCGCATCTGGTGGTCCCACTCGCACTGGCCTGGCTTTGCAGCACGTTCAGGTACAAGGCTTTGTCGATGTTGGGATCGCGCCGGTTCACCCCTCTGCTAAACTTATTTTCGTCTCCCCCGTAACAGTAATACGTCCTGGAGGAGAGAGCAATCATAGCATCCCCACTCCACTCCAGTTCGAAGAGGCCCGGCGTACGCTTATCGTACTGGTCACGTCGAGGTAGCCACTGGTCCCGTTCCACCTCATACTGTGCACGTAACTCAGCTTTCACCAGGGACTCCCAATCTGCATTAGAGACGGCCATGTAGGCCGAGTCCGTATCCATCTCCATGAGTTGCCAGTCTGATGGGTTAAAATACACACCCATGAAATCATATAGAAACTGCAGCATCCTCAGCTTGGCCACCTGGTATACCATACATCCAATCTGCAGGGGTAGGTTGTAACGGATAGTCTTTTTGGCTAAAGTGACTTCATACGTGTCGTCATCGATGACCTCCACAGAGCGAAACAGAGGAGAATTCACTTTTTTGCGGGCTTGGGCAGTAGTACAAATGTTCACGTTCACGTGCTTATCCTGGTTCGTCACCGTTTTCCCATAATAACCATTGCCCGTCAATTTCCACGATTCACCGATGATGGCCTTACTCGGGTCTTGATCACCTTGACGACGGGCAGACGTCACAATGTCGGCATTCTCCGCAAAACAGGCGTTGGGTACGTACTGTATCACTTTCGTATATTTTCGTAATTTCCAGACCGTGGCTCATGTACCACTGCAGCAGCGGAGTGCCCAGCAAGATTTTCTCTGCCCACATACTGCCAATCAACATCCGTCGAGGTCGAGGCAAACACTCGTGTTGCTCTGCATAGGCCCCCATGGTGTCCCCAATATCATCCCGACCCACCAGCGTGTTCTTAAAGATGGGAGGGCACTGGGCGAAGAGAGGCTTGAGAGTGTCAGGAACATGCAAATCACATTCGACAAAGCCGTAGAGGTCCCCCGAACGAATGGCGTCGAACATCTGTGGCAGACTCAGGAGTGGCCAACAACTCAGCGGGTACTCGCGCTCTTTTAGGAAACGCCGTAAATGGGGCAGGGCCTGGCACATGGTGTGAAATTCACACTCCCACATTTCGATCAGATGGTAGCCTCTCTCTTTCACATAATCACCGTTCTCCTCCACTTCTTCCTGTAATTCTTCCGGTGTTTTTCCACGTCGTTGGTTGAAGCGTCCAGCGCTGAAATGGCATCCGTGGCCGTGCCAATAGCAACCGTAAAATTGGAATACGGTCGGTGTCCTACCCACCAGGCCAAACCCATCGATGGGGAGTCGACGATCTCCTATGCGCTTCTCTGTGGCGTTGGTCTGATGGCGTATATAAATTCCCCGTCGATAGGCTTGCCAATCCAACCATCGATCAGCCAGATGCTTGTAGGGAGTGCGTTGCGGTGTGAAATGCTGACCTTCCGCCAACCAACGTGTATAATGTCCACTGGGCATAGGTTGGGCCAGAGACCACAGGTACAAGGCATTTGCATCGAAACCGATGATCTTAGCACAGGGTTTTCCACTGGGGAGAGTAGTGACATCCTTCTCGTGATAACGGTGAAAAATAAGACTAGGTCCGCCGACAATGTTCTGCTTTAGACAATCATGCATGTCCGCATCTTTTTGCTGTATCAGCGAGAAGTACGTAGGACACTCTTGAAAAAGATGGCGAAGTGCCAGATCCGGTAAACTCAAGCACTCCTTGAAGATGTCGACGTGCATCTCACGACGAAAGAGTTGAACCATTTTCTCGGCCGCTTCCAGGAAAGGAACCACATCTAAGTTATTATACCATATCAGGAAATCTCGCAAGGTCTGCATATGCTGATCGTTCCATACCTGCTGTAGTTCCCGGTACGTGTCTTCCGGACATTCTACTTGCTTCAAATCGTCAAAGAAGGCATCCCGGGGTGGCAACTGTGTTTCCTCCAAACGGTGGAGCGTCGATATATACGTGTAAGGGAACCTCCCTTTGGTTTGCGCTGTATCTCAGGTACGCTTTTATTGTACCTGTTCAATGTCATGCGGGTAGTACCTTTTGTACCACCAGTTCCTCTATACCATCTCTACACCGATGCGTCCGAGACAGGTTGGGGAGCCCATCTAGACGACCTAGAGATGTCCGGCAGATAGTCGACATCGGATGCCAAACTTCATATCAATCTCTTGGAAATGAAAGCTGTCATCTGTGCAGTCCAGCATTGGAGTCATCTACTGGTTAATTCGTCTCTTCTCATCGCAACAGACAATTCAACCGTTATTGCTCATATCAACAAGATGGGTACCACCGGATCCTATCCAACATTCCATCTGATTTGGACCCTCTTCGACTGGGCTCTGCAACATCACTGCCACATGCGTGTTCGTCATGTTCCAGGTCGGCTCAGTGTATTAGCAGATCGCCTGTCTCGCCCCGACACTGTGCTACAGACCGAATGGCAACTGCCTCCAGAGGTCTTCCAACACATCACCAACATCTGGGAAAAGCCTCTGAGTGTTCATAGATCGCCAAGGCTGTTTTCCTAATGTTGGGGTGCATTTGGATGTACGCCTGTTGTATGTTATCCTGTCCAGCGTCCTCGATCGCTGTAGCATGAATATGAATAGCTTCATACACAATACTAGCCAAAAGGTAGGTTCTTCCTCACTTCTGTGGGACGTAGCCTGACTATCTTTGGTCAAGCTCTCTATATCAGTGTATAGACTCTCAACAGTTTCGATATTATTATCTGCCTCCTCAGTGGGCTCATCGGCTTCTAGCCACTCTGTGTCTGGATGACAGGTCCTCTGGTGTCGCATCATATCGTAGTGTCTGGAGAACGTGCGTTCATACTCAGAGCAAGTATAAGCCATGTTGACTGCACGTCTTTGGGATACACTTGCTTTTATAGACAGTAACGCCCGTCAACGCCTAGCTTAACGCTTCAACGCCCTGATGAAATAGCTCAGAAGCTGTGATGGTCGCATAGAATTAACACTAATTCATCAAAATGCAGTGATGCCCGCCTCAAACGCCATAACGCTCTAGCTGAACGCCTTAACGCCCCATCGTAAGTTTTAACGCATTGTCGATCATCCATGGATGGATATCATCATGCTGGGCGTTGGAGAAGATAATTTCTCGTCTCCAGCTGCATCTCCGTAAAGGTTTGAAATGCCTCATGCAGGGTCAGCAGACTCTGGCATGGGTAGTTGTGTTAGTTGTTAGTCCTCTTTAGGTACTATCTGTTTTTTTATGCAGCAGAAGACATAACCGGTTACACGTTAGATTTCATCTATGAGCGTGACAAGATGACAGCAAATGCGTTGGTGCTGAACGGCCTCGGTGGTCCCACCTTAGAGCTGTATCAATAATAGCATCGCCTTGAACGTCGGCTTGACGTAACGCTTCTGCTAGAATATCCTCGTTGTTGGGTTCAAAGTTGACATCAGTTAAGGTTGACTCTGAAGTGCTCATGGTGAAGTAAGGAAGCCCATCGTGTGGGCTATTTATAGGGGAACGCTTTTCATCTTAATGATTCGTTCAAACAGATGTTTCTTTTGTGCGATTGCTATGGCATACGCCTCTGTCCAACTCATGCCCGGAGTTTAAAACATTAACGCTGTTCTTTCGATTTCCATATTGACAGGGTCCTTGTCCAGCTATTTCGAGGTCGACATAATGCTCACGTAAAGCTAGTCGTAGTCTGGGTATTAATGTGTTATTGGCTAGAATTGTGGCTTCCTCTTTCGCCCTTTGTGGTGAAACTTGTTTTCTACCTCCAACTTCTCGCCTATCTCGGCGTCCATGCTTTCTTTGAACACATACTTCCATAGCCTTGTGTTGACGTTATGTTCATCCTCTTATACGGGTTTGGGTTGGTCCTTCACGGTTGAGTGATATCCCGAGGCTGGTGGTATGAAGGGACCCCGCTGCATGGGGGCGGGTTGGATAGGAACCCGCTGAACGGGTGCTGCCAGATGTGGACTGGGTGGATGGCATGAAGGTCGCAGATTCTGACCTTGTGGTAACAGGTGGATCGTCAACCGGCGATCTTCGGGGATATGAGCTTTTAAGTCTACAAACAGGCAGCCATACGGACGACTTTTCGCGGTTTGAAACGCCTGCATGAAATGATCAATGTTCTGAGGATGAATTGGACAACCAAACACACGGATTTGCGCTCTGTCGATGGGATTGGAGAA